>JAOYSI010001460.1:6905-17069 GCA_025775065.1 Hiodon alosoides | reverse complement strand
CCCCCCCCCCCCCCCGACACAATGGGGCTCCCTGACATCAGACAAACATTCAGCCGCAGGACTCGGAACACAAAAAGGTCATAGTGGAAGATCCCGTGGTGGTGGTGGTGGGGAGGAGGAAGTGCCCGTTTCCTTGTGTTTGTATAAACCATGTCACACTTCACAACACATTCCAGCACTTCCACCCCAAAGCCAATTTCACACTGAAGCACCGCTTCAAAAAGAGTTCCAGATTTATTTTCATTTTTGTGGAATACCGAAAGTGATTCAATTTATTACCGATACTGCAATAACTCCCCCCAAACCGAGAAAAAATCAGAATGGGAAAACATTATATTTTATGACTTTAATAAATGAAACAACATTTCATAAATGAACTAATGCTCTCATAGACATTTTCATTCAAGTGCAGATGTGCTTGACAAAGTCTGTGCATAAAACAACCCTTTCTAAACCGCTGCCGACGCCCAGGGTCAGCCCATTCTTCTCCACTTCTCCACAGAAAGAGGCTACTTCCCATTTCTCACTGGAGCACGGTATTTTAAGACGGTTTATTCATCCTAGGAGGAATAACTGGAGTGTGGTCCAGGAGGGATGGTGTTTTCATTACTTTGTCGCGCTTCCTCTAAACTGAGTGAAATAATCATCTAAACACCGTGCACACACAAATCACACAGGAGCCGTTTTTAAATGAATCGCTCTGGCTGTGAAACGATCTGGGATCTTAGCACTTGAATGTAAACTGGGCCCAGAGAGACCTCTAGGAGATTGAGCGCTATGACAACTAAGGGCCCAAACCAAGTCTCAGCCCCAGTGGGGGCCACTTAGGGCTTCTCCGGACCCCGCAGAGGACGGCAGGTACCATAGGGCTGTCCCTGCATAGCAGCGCATAGCTCAGGTAATGCCACCAGGGGGCACAAAAGAGGAGCACCGATCAGCAGATCTGATGGAATGACAGTAAAACAACGCTGGAAGAACATATCACCTCTGGGTCAATGCATCAGCAATGAGTAGAATTCCTCCCCTGCACTCCCCAACCCCAATAACCCAATCCAACACACTATGCAGTACTAATACAGTACAGGCAGGTGTCTAAACCCATTGAGAACGTTAAGAGTTTCAGTTTTTGGCTTAAACTATAAATGATGGGCAGATGGAGCTAAAATCCCCACACAACTTCCCATTCAGCAAATAATCCTCTCAGTTATCTTTCTCTGCTCTGGTCTGGCACTACCCCTTCAGCTTGACAATGCAGCTGCTGCCATCTAGTGGCTAATGTGACAAACGCACTCAGGCACTCGGGACAGCCAAGCACCTTGCAGTAAAACAGGCGGGACTTAATCCAATTTTCTTGCCGTTTAACCAGTGGAGAAATGCGGAAGGCTGGGAGAATTAAATGTCAGTCAGTGTGCTGTCTCCCTTACGGGCCCACGATAAATACAAAGATAAAATATATCCCATAAACATGACCACAACCTCTTCAGATTCATGATCTAAGGAGGCATGGGCCAATAAACATTATAGAGATCATACATTTGGTTTTACAGTTCGTGAACCTGCAATCTGATGTATTTTATCTAACCAGGGCGCCTTAAATATATTAAATCACACACTTCTCCTTTAAACTTCAGGGTATATAAACAATTTAAAAGTTAACCAACACTATGAAGTAACAGATCGGGTACAACAGCTCGTCTGCAGGTTGAATCTTATTACCCGTCGGTTGCAAGCCTGGTGGCTTAACTACTGTGCAGCCTGCTGGTTTATTAAAAGCCTTAGGACATCTCGGTCCATACCCCTTACTTAAGGACCCCGTGAACAAAATAACCTCACCCCTTAGATGTTATCCCCTTGGTATCCCTACATGATTTTCAGCATTTCTGACCATAGTTTACTTTTCTTGAGTCTTTTTCCTCCCCCTCTCCCTGGCATAGGAGAGAGGCTGTGGCCAACCAGAAGAGGGGAATCATGTCCAGTAGAGTCCTGGCATGGGAGAGATAAGCTGTGGCCAATCAGAAGAGTGGAATCATGTCCAATATAGTCCTGGCATGGGAGAGATAAGCTGTGGCCAATCAGAAGAGGGGAATCACGTCCAGTGTAGTCCTGGCAACAAGAACCATGCACCAAGCTACTGTGCTATCAGTTCAGTTCAGCTCCTCCCAGATTACTTTATTATTCGGTTTTATTCTGTATGCGTCTATAATTATATAATATTATGCAAGTTTCCAGGAGTTCTCTTAACTGCCTCTGGGGCCAGAGAATAATTGTGTAAAAATGCACTGTAACAAATAAAGTATGATTGATTGATTGATTGATTGATTTCCTCTAGACGCTGCAGTGGCCACATCGGACCCTCCGCTCAGAGATGTCGTATGAACAGCGGGCCATAGCTTCTGACCACCACCCCCCTCCGCGGCTGTCACTGGACTGGGCCCACCGACGCCGATTATCCCGCCAGGACACTGAACCCATTGTTACTCAATCTCAAACCGCCGTCGGCGGGTCAGCGAGCCGGCTAAAAACTGTCCCTTTCAGGCAGGAAACTGGGAGCCAATCTTGAGGGGAACAGGCATGGAGGATAAGTGCAAAAGCCCCGTTCACAGATTATTTACACGTCTCAGGGCTACGATTCCAGCCTGCAAGCACCACTCAAAGTCAGCGATTCGAAACAATCCCCTGGAAGCTGAGGACCATTGATAACATTGACAGTGTTGACCATTCATAGCTTCCCACAATGATGGAGACAGCCAGAACATATTCATACTGAAGGGAAGAAAAACATCACTTGCACAAATGTAAACCATCGCTCACTAGGGTCAGAGTTAGACCGAGTACAGATTAAGCAGGGCTTCTCTCGCACGTTCATCCTGGGGGGTGCAAAACTGGAGCGTGGTCGAGAGGGACGTGCCTCTCCTCCAATCCTGAACCTCTCGTGCAGGGTGTGGAAGAGAGACCGTGGATCGAAGGTAATTAGGATTGGAAAAGACTGGAATTATACTTCCTCTAATTCTGTATGGCGACAGGATTCCTAGCAATGACCCGAGATGCCTCAGCAAAACTGGGGAGAAAATATTTTTAAAACGGGCTTTTCTGAACTTTGTAGAGGGGAGGAACAAGATTTCACAGGAAGACACCTCCCTGGAAGGTGTATGAATGATAAACACATTATACGTTGCCAAGGAATTCTTCACGCCACCTCTTCTTTGTACACACATTTCTCAGATCCAGTCAAAACACAGGGAAGGCAAGAGGAAAGAAGTGTTAAGGGGGAACCAGGAAGGCAGAGCCAGAGAGAGGAACCTGCAAAGAATAGCAGGACGTGATCATGGGAGAGCTGGGGGCTTCTGGGAGGAAGCTTAAGTGATTGGCCATCACTCATGCTAGAGCTACCACGGGCAGGAGTGAGAGGGGGAGTGACTGAAGACGTTCCCCTCCATCAGTAATCTCAGCAGGTGTCTGTGTTCGTTACAAGCAAGAGGTTATATATATATATATATATATATATTCCAAAGTAGAGCAGCTTTCAATCAACTCCCATGCTCCTGGGAAAACGAGAATGACAGTGACAGTAGGCTTTGCCATTTTCATCCAAAACTGAAAAGCATGTGGTACCAACGGCGTAGACAGAGCTCCCCAGACTCGGGCTACAGGCGTGCATCATCACAGACGCATGAATGAACCTCTGGGGGATGGTACAGCTCCTGCTAATCTCTTGAGCTTTTTAATGTTCTCAGGCATTTCCCCACTACAGCAATCATTGGAAAAGCAGGGTTAAGCTGAGCTAACCGAGAATTGAGAAAAACCGAGGGGGGGTTACAGGCAATGCACGCACGCGCACACACCTTCCACTGGAATATTTATTGCTATGGAACAGGTCTCATTAGAGACCATTGGGCTTCTGTCCACAGAGAGCAGAAAGCTTAAAATAGGGGGATCAGGAAGGTTTGCACTGCCTGGACCATTAATATTTCAAATGAGCTGTAAACAGTTTACACTGTGGGAAACACCCTTCCCGTCCCTCTGAAATCGAAGAACAAAAGAGAGCAGGGTCGCAGGACCGCAATCTAAACCGCAGCGTACATTACAAACTTGTGTACGCGCCTCTCAGACTGCTGATAACATCTGTCCGCATTACAGTGTGCAGGGACAGAAGAATACAAACAATTAAAGGGAGCTTAAAAGAAGTCAGGGACACTGAACTCTTTATCAATACAAAGCTTGGACATGACCGAGCATGCCGCCGACGCACTCCAGAAACAGCCGGCGGCTTGTATTTCCGCTGCGTCGTGACTGGAGCGCCTTCCAGCCCGAACAGCATACGGGCACGTCCGAGGCTCGCCTTGGAGTCTCCCCCTGTGGTACATCCAAACGGAGGACTGAGGTTTACAGCAGACCGCCTGTTCGTAAACACTTAGGGCTTATTTACACAGTCACTCCCAGCATCCTAAAGTCTGTCCCCCGTCTAATATAAACAAAGAGAGCGGGTCAAATACACTCAAACACACACAGTAAAACTGGGAGAGTTGCAGGCCGCAGTCATGTATTTAGGGCTTACATGCAGAAACTGACGGATAAACTAAACACTGACACCAGCATCTCTATTTTGAGCTATGGATTGAACTCACTTGACCAAGCAGCTTATTTAGGTTTTTATGCATTTGATTTTCTTGTGCTCTTGTATTAATAAAAGTAATAATAAATCTTTAGGTTTTGGTGGAAAGTGGAACATGGTTAAACAATACAATAAATAAATATAATTAAAAATACCACATGAAGTGCGTCACCCAACCCCTACTTCACCCAGTTTCTGACTTTTCCTTGCCCCAAACGCAGTGTACACCGGCCGTGAAAACCGCAGCCTCCCTCCCACCTCCACGGGCCAAACAGTGAGAGACTGAGGAATGTCAAGCATTCGGCCTGCTGGGTGAGTCAATAAACCCTGCACTCGTCCCCATGGCCTGTGTAAGGTCCAAACAGGCAGCAAACAGGGGGCGTGCATTACCGCTCGCTATGTGTGCCTGGCCGTCGTGCATTCTCTCCATTTACACAATTTCGCAAGCTCGAGGCAGTAGGTGGCGCTGTCTGGAAAGTCCTGGACTTATCAACATCAGGCTTCAGGTTCAAATTCCCAGACGATACTGCTGTTGTGCTCTTGAGAAAGGTTCCAAAATCTCTTCAGTTAAATAACCATCTGTAAAGGCGCATAAGTTGTGTAGCGCGCCTGCTAAGAAATTAGCCAACAGCAAACAGCTCAGAGATGGAATCATATTTCTTTGCACATGCAAGCCTTCGGTGACACCCACAAAAATTTGGACTGGCAGAAATTCATGTTCGCACAGCTTCAAAAATCTTGGACTACACAACACATCAACGAATCCCGTGATGCATGCCTGTGGGTAATGACGAGGCCGTTGAGGGGAATGCCGTGCTTCCACTACTGGTTTGAAACCCACACGAATCACTGGATTTTCCTGGCACCCTCCAACGTTGCATTTACATTCAATGCATTCACTCAGCAGGCAGGTGGTTGCAACACTTGCAGAGCCAACAAAGTGCAAATGTATTCCGCACAAACAAGCGATGAAAAGGGGCTGACCGAACAGGCACAGAGTGTGAGACGGCTGTTCTCAACACGGTCTCATCTCACCCGGGTTGACCTGTATGTATGCATGTTATGCCCCCCCGAAATGCTGAACAAGCTAAATGTCCCCCTGAAATGCTGAACAAGCTACACCCAGTCCCCCTGAAATGCTGAACAAGCTACACCATGTCCCCCCGAAATGCTAAACAAGCTACAGCCTATCCCCCAGAAATGCTAAACAAGCTCCACCCTGCCCCCCCGAAATGCTGAACAAGCTCCACCCATTCCCCCTGAAATACTAAACAAGCTACACCCGCCTGCTCCGAGCACACGTCAATATGCAGTTGCTGCTTCATGTCTTCATGTCATGTGTCTGCTTTGCAGGGTTTTTGGTTTAAAACCTTTTCTTTTATTATTTAGATTTACTGATGTAAAAACCAACTTAGCTGCACCAAACCTACCAGAAGGCCCCATGCACATCAGTTGAAGATTAACTGTAAAAAAGGAGCTTATAAAAGTTTAGCTAGAGACTGCCCTCTGTGAGAATTCCTGGATATCCTGTGTATTACAGCGATACGCTGCAATTCTGCTATCACAATAGATAGTATAGCAAATCATAAATGCATTCAATGTCTGTTTGCATTGCTAATTAACTGAAAGTGCTTCTCTCTCTGTTCTATGGGCCCCTTCACCTAAATCAACAAGTCTTTATTTGGGTAATAATCCCCAGACTCCCTGGGTTCAAAGTCCACATGTCTAAGCGAAAATTACATTTTGTGGAATCAATGGCTTAATGAGCTTTCCGGATTTAAATACAACTCGCAAACAAACCCAAGCATTAACAAACACACAAGCTAATACAAGTCAGGTAGAGCACCTGTCAGGTGATAATTAAGTGACAGTCAAAAATATACAGTAGAGAAACAAAACCTGTCCCAGGGTTTGTAATTCAGTCCTCCAGTCAGAAGGGTTACTTGAGGACCCTCCGAATGAGGACAAAACAAGACAAAAATACCTCGGGTCTCATCTCGCAGGGGAGCTGAATCAAATGCCCCATCCTCTTCCGTATTTCTCAACCCTAACGGCATACGGTCTGAAAGGAACTGCTTCAAACATACAATATGGGCTAGCTAACCAAAGACCTATGGTTAAAGACCTTAAAATCTAACCTTCAAACGACTATCAGTCTTACTCAGTTTATAATGTTGTTTTACAGTAAGACAGGAGCTGCTGCACATTTATCCCAGTCTAAAGTCACATCTCCGCCTCTGCACTCCTGGTGGTGGGAGACAGAAGTGTCGGCGAACCTGCCAGTTACTCACATGAAGCGGATCCGACAGAACATATCCTGTACATAGAGCATGCAAATAATAATGCAGGGAAGACCTGGCAGTCCTTCAACAAGGGTGACAAAAACATTATTCTAGCAGGCTCCTTTCTGGGTTTTTGGTCCCTGAGAGCCAGTGGACCGTTCTCACAATGACATAATTACAGACTTTTCACTGGGACTGGCATGGAGGTAAAAGGAGTATTTAAAAAAGAAAAAAAGGCAGAGCATTTCCTGCCTAGACATTTGTTAGGCCTGCCAGCTCAACACACCTATCTGAAAAAACAAACGGGCTCTTAATTTAGATTTGCTACGGTGTGTGTCTTCCATTTGGACACGTCCCAGTTGGCAGAGCTCAGATCCAAGCCGGTGGGATTTGAGTATCCATTGGATGCCACAGGGTACATGAGTGAGAATGACAGTCCCATCGTGGAAGTTTTCAGCATCGACTGGTTTGAACCCCCTTCACCCGACCCGACTCGACCCTGTCCTGCCCTGCCCTGCCTTACTGCCCGACCAACAGATCATCCCACAAACTGGGCCAGCTGGTTACGGGTGGGGTTTCCTCTCCCATTTCCTGTTTGGTGAAAAGGCATGGACATGTGACCACCTGGCTCTAAAGGACCCATTAATGCTGTGACTCCCAGCTGTCAGGGACTAATGGGGGCTGATTGCATACATGCCTGTACAACTTCCTGTTGGAGGGAAGCGGAGCGTTTGTTACTGATGACCCGCTCACACGTGCCAAAACACGAAGGGGTTCCACCCAAAGCAAGAAGGGTCAATGAGGAAAAGATCCCTCCCTCCCAGATCGGTGCCATGCATAAGACAGCGCCCGTTTTGTGAGGTCTACAAGACGTTGTTACTCAGTGTGAATCATCTGGACCAACCCCTGCGTGTGTCCAAATCCACTTATAGGCAGCACTTCCTGCAGCCGGCGAGTGGAGACGGAGCTCCCAGAACTGTATCAGATAACAGCACCATGTGGTCGGCGACACGGTCATGGGCCGATGATTCAATCGGTAACGCCGCTTCCCAGAACCCCACCAATAGGCTGCACATCGGCCAGTCAAGGAAACCTGAGAGATACTACCGGTCTCCTACGCTATCTGCAGACCCAGCCAGACTTTATTCTGTTAGCGTTTCAATTAGCGGCACTCCATTGTCTTTTAACAACGATATCGAGGACAGGTTTTTTTTTAGACAGTTACATTTCAAATCTCCTTCACAATCAAGGGCACCTTTTATCAAATTCTGCAGGTGAGGAGATTCTTAAAAAAGTGAGTCTTTGCAAAACGAGGATTTCTGAGTACATTAATCTGCTTTGGCACTTTGAACTAGAACGTGCACACAGAGGTCAATAGCCCTGTGAATTTAACCCTCCCATTGAACGATGACAGTTACGTGACCCGAGACGTCAAGGCCTCCTCCATAGGGAGGGCCCGACAAACGATGGCTGGGCTACAGGAACGCGTGTCCCTTTTTTCCAGGCCCTGTACGCCCTTTAACCCTTCACAGCACGTCACCATTTCCCCATCCATCCGTATCGCTCTCGGTCTAGCGTAGAACTTTCACAGAGAGAAAATACTACTGAACTCTCTTTACTTTGTCTTATCTTGGGCCTAACAACGACAAATCTTCGCTTCCCTTATCTCCGGAGGACAGAAAGGGAGAGCTGGTGGTGTGGTTTCAAATCCCCCACACCCCCTCAGCGTTTATGCCAATGTATATTGAGGGGGGCAGGAGACATACGTGACCAAGCAGCTTAGTGCATGGGAAACACGGGCAGCTCACTAATCTCCCTCGCACGTGACCCAATGCAGTCATCTGTAGTGATCTGCAGCTGACCGGCCTCAACTGATGCTAGAGGGAGTTGAATGCTCTCAGGGTCGTATATACTCAAATCTGAGGACACCCCAAGACCCTCAGCCCTACAATATCCATTCAGCACCGTCCAGCAATTAAAAACTACTTATATTTCTAAAGACTGACAAACTTATTTTAATAAAATGGTCAACAACCACACTCAAGTAAAAATGTAACTGACGCCTGAAAAGACCACATCCCTAACCCAATGTAGACTCTTCCATGACTTACCACAGTTAAAGGCTCGCTGCCTTTGAAACGACTGAAGTCACAGGCAGTCCCATGAGAAACCCTAACCAGTGCAATCACCCAGAGAATTCGGTTACACCACCCCTGGCTGTCTCCCAGCATCAAAGGAATGGGAGTCACATGGAAGGCGTGTCAGAAGTGACAAATTCAGGGCCAGATGCGTGGAAGCGGGTCAAGGCTTTGTACCTGTGACCCCGCCATGTGGCCGACCAGATCATCTTCTTTGTCTGTCTGGGGGGGGGGGGGGGGGGGTTGCGCTATACATTTTCTGGCCTCGATGGTGTCTGGGATGGGGGCGGGGCCCTGTTCCAGGGCCACTCGATCATGAAGATGACACAGTGTCCTTTTCTTCACCAGTGAGAAGAGAATGGGATAACAGCATATCAGGTGGCGGGTAATTGTCAGAGAGGGGAGCGCTAGGCAACATTCAGTGGGTCTATGATTAAGCGGTGCTGATATTATGGGAAAGCTCTGTGCTTTAGCCCGTCAAACACTCCACAGGCACGCCCCACTAGGTCCACATGGGAAGAGCATACTCCACCGTGGCAGCGTTCGTAAGAATAAAGTACAATAAAGCATAATAATAAAACCGGCAGAGGCTACACAACGGACGGTGACTCGCTCTTGTCCACAGTCCAGACCAGCGGGACAGGCCCATGCTTGGGTTAGCTACTGGTTTTGTTCCGCAGGACAACTTCAGATTTCTCATCCTGACACAAAGTGACCTCCGGACAGGTCTATTTTAGCAAACAAAACAGAAAGTTTTGAAAACGAAAAACAGAAACAGAAAATGGTATCCTGAACTGACAATGACTCTCCCCATGATGAGACGAGGTAAACAGGGGGTGGGACAGAAATCCCACCCCTTCGCACGTGTCTGTGTGGCCACCCGCCAACGTTGGTCACGCAGGTTCAAAGCTGACAGAGACACATCAATTGGCTAAAGATGTTAACCAAGCGGCCAAAAGGCATCAAGGCAGTGACGTGCGCACCCCTCGCTATGCCCCCTTACACAAGCGGTCCTCGTTGTGCCCCATTACACAAGCGGTCCTCGTTGTGCCCCCTTACACAAGCGGTCCTCGTTGTGCCCCCTTACACAAGCGGTCCTCGTTGTGCCCCCTTACACAAGCGGTCCTCGTTG
>JAOYSI010001459.1:0-17071 GCA_025775065.1 Hiodon alosoides | reverse complement strand
CGGACCAAGTTGTATGATAGCCAGATGAACATCTCTCAATTGCAGAGGTACAGTATATGAGCAGTTTTCTGGCTAGCCTTATATACTGGGTCTATGCAATGTTATCATTTTTATCCTGGCTTGACAAGCAGCCCAGCAAAATGGCTTTTGATGGGTTTTATGCAAATGACACCAGCTGTTACTTCAAATGAGGAAGCTTCCTAATAATTCTTGATTTTTTCCCCCCCGAAAGAGGAAACCTTCATTTATCTGCCGGTTAATCCAGTGGCAGTCACTGCGCAGGAGTCCGTCAGTGGCAGACCGCCATATTCAGATTTACCGCTCAGTGCTGCCAGCTAACTATTACGCAGAGGTTGTTTTTGCCTGGGATTGTGTGTGTGTGTGTGTGTGTGCGTGTGTGTGTGCGTGTGTGTGCGAGTGTGCGTCCGTGTGCGGGCGTGTGTTTGTATGTGGCATTCTATGTGGTTGTGTGTCTAAAAAGTGCACACAAGTTCTATGTCAGATGTTACCTGATTGGGTGGTAGTTTCTATCAGAAGACACCAAGGCCACATTTGTTAACACGATAATCCTATAAAATCATCCCTCCACAAAACTACTAACAAGATCTTGTCAACCATCCTGCACTGACAAAAACATAAACCTTTCATCTCGGACAGGTGACTAATACTGGGAAAATTAAATCAGTAGATATGAATAATAAAAAAATAATTCAATTAAAAGTATAATAAAAAATAGAATAATCTCTGAAAACGGCTGCAGTCCCTATTTAATACATTTTGATGATCACATAACATGTCCTTTATGGAAAAAATAAAAAATAAAAAGAAAGTAGAGGGCAATACAACAATAACGTCACGGCAGTTGGGTTGGTCCGTTCCCCGCTAAGCACAATGCTAACCGCAGCACTGCTAACCCTTCCTGAATGCTTCCCATTCCCGTTCGTGGTTTGCAGGCAGTCTATATTAGTAAATTTGCTAAAAAGGCTCCCTTTAATGAACTCCAATTAATTCAGAAGCGATTTTAAACAGAGGCTGATGAGAGGAACCCACGAAGCATGACCGGGGGGAGAAAAAGAGAGAGAAAACCGCCTGAGAGTCAGAATGACCTTATTCTAAGCTATGACACTGTCAACTTCCAAGGCCCTGCACCAGGGCCACCTACACATCGGCTGCGGTTTCCCCCACATTGTATTAATGACCAGGCGTAAATATGCTGTTTAACATCGTTTGTGGTGATTAAGGGCCGTTTTGCTACTTTGGTTAAATTATGGGTTCTGATGCCGGTTTGAGTCTGGTTCTGATGCCGGTTTGGTCTGGTTCTGATGCTTCATTCTCATAGTAGGAGGAGAGCTCTGGTTTGGTCCCTGGCCTTCTCCCTGTGTGACTCAATAGTGCTACAATGATGACTGCTGCACCACCTCACACTCACACAAACACACACACACACACACACACACACATGCACATTCACACAGACACACACGCACACACAAACACACACACATACACATACACACACACACACACACACACACAAACAAACACACACGGACACGCACTCACACAAACACACACACACACACACACACACACTCACACCGACACACAAACACACCCACACACACACACACACACACACACCTCAAATGTCCTCCCCCGCACTAGCCGGGTTAGGGTGCTTTTCCGTCGCCTTTTGCCTGCCAATACTCCCCTTGCCATCTCCAGTTACTCTATTTCATACACCTGAAGTGTACTCCACGACAGAGATAGAGTGCAGATGGTAAACCCTCTAGGATTGGCTATGAATCAGACAGACACTCACCCAAATATGGCTCCAAAACAAAATCACTGGAAGCATTTAGACAGGACGTATTGAAACGCAAAGTCCTTCCTTACTCTTATTGGAGATTTGTGGTTGTTAAACCCCTCGGAACCCACTGCACTTCATCTGTGGGTCGCACTGCTAGGAAGGACAGCCCACATAAGTTTGCAGTCCAGCAGAAGCTGTAGTCAGAACGAACTCACTGAGAACAGACAGTGGCTAGAACTAGGTCTATATGATGTTGACAAAAAATAATGTTGCGATATATCCAACATTTGTTTGTTTTTTTGCCATTTCCATCTGACATTATTGTTTTATAAATAGAAGACAGTACTTTATGAATAGATTGCACAAATAATCAGTTTACCGACTTAAAACAAACGATTTAATTGAACTGTTTCACACTTTAATTAACAAATTAAGTATTTATTAGCTCTCTTATCGGTGAATTATTGGCATACATAATGCCTGAAAACAAGTCTTTAAATCTTCCACAACCAGAACATTGTCTTTTTCTTTGCTTATCGTGACAAAATGTTAATGCTAGCTTGCTAACAAACAGACATTTACCTCATTTCCCTGTGGGTCAGTTAAATTTGGAAGACTTTTGCAGTATGGATATGTCACGTGTCAATGTGGTGATGGCAACAGTAGACAGAACACTACAGAATGGCTTCAGTTGATATCCAGCTCTACGATCAGATTAAAAGTAAATATATGCTGCCCTGATCAAGAGCGTCTGCTGTGGGCACGTCAATGATGCAGTGTAACGGCGTCAGAGAGAGTACTACTCACAACCCAGGGGGCTTCACCAGTGAGTCAAACAGGGGACAAACATGAAGCGACTGTACAGGAGCTTTAATGTATCTGCCTCGGTCCTCCGGAAAACGTCTCTCACTGAAGAGCCTCTGACTGGGCTGATGGACATCCTGAGATACAGATGGAGGGGTGTGAACTTGGCTGCACGTCATGCCAGGTGGAATGCTGGATGTCGGTCTTTATCCGCAGGGTTATCGAACGTGACAAAGCTGCAGTCGGCAGTTCTACCTTTTGTTATTTTAACGCGCTGACAGACAGGCCGCGTGGGCCTCTCAAAATGAAAGAGACGCTCACAAATGCCTTAAATAACGAGATGTGCCTTGGCCCGATAAAAACAGGATGGCATGCCTGAGATGCGGTCCAAACGCACCAGGCAGACCTGGTACACAGTCCAAACGCACTAAGGCAGGCCTGGTTCTGTGAGCACAGAGGGGCAAAGGGCTCGGCCTAGAGAGAAAGGCGGTAAGGAGAGGTGTGCCAGGTTGGAAATCAGCGCTTGGCAAAACAACGCTCAACTCCAGCACCTTCAGCTAAACAAATAAAAGGTAACACAATGTAATATTCCATTATCAGCACCTTGTCGCTGAATTGGGTTTATATCTCTATCATGTGCCAGTAAGATATACGAGTATTGCGGGCCAAGACAACATCATTTGCATGACAAAGCGAACAAGGTTCCCTAATTAAAGGCATGATTTCCTTTGATCATTTCTACCCTGTCTGTGAAGGCAGGCCCGTACACAAGAACAAAAGCAACCAAATACTCATCAGTGTCCGTTGTGCACGGACTGGGTATACCTGACCCGGAAGGATGACTCAAGCCGCGTGTCACCCGCAGAAGGTCAGGTCTTTCCTCTGACTGCGCTGCCAGATGCAATCCTTGGGAAGCAAGGTTGACAGAGGCACTGCTTGACGGGAGACGAAGCCAAAAGCCAGGCGGCCCTGGTCAGGGTCGTCTGTGAGCTTAAACAATCGGGACTGCACCAACGAGGGAGAGAAAAAAAACGTAGGTCTGACCAATGACCAAGTAAACAGAACTGGCTTTATTATAAGAATTAAACGCGCTATATATGCATATTAACCATTTTGGTTTCATTTTCTAATGCATCTGAGAGTCATTCCCCCTTTTGTCTTCTATTTAGCAAACCTCCCTGCTTGCCAAATCAGAAGATTTCTGTTCAGGTCTGGAGCCGAAAAATGTTTGTGTATGAGAATAAAGATGCAATCTGCAACAAAAGGAAGGGAAATAAGCCCCCCCCCGGCCACTCACGTCTGTCAAGGCAAACACGGCAGAGAGAATTAACACGCGTGAAACTCCCCGACTGCTGGTGCTTTTTTTTAGAGCGACGCTACTTAAAGCCCATCAAGGCTCTTGTCAGCTAGGCCTGCTGGGATTTTGCGGGAAATATGGACAAGTGAAAAGAAGATCAGCGAAGTGCTAAGGCCAGTGTTGTGACTTTCTTTATGGTTTTATCCTTTCATCCTTTCCGTCGACCACATGTGCAGCAAATGCGACACGCACGTTGGGGGACACTGATCTGCCATCAGTCCGTGCTCTCGTTCCCACACTGTTAAGTCTGATCACAAAGAGCAAAGACTGATCAGTCTGGTAGCGCAAGCACATTCGGAGTGGAGTGGAAACGGCTAGATTTTATCATTCCTCCACTTATGAACATGAGGTTCTTCTGTCAATGGGCTAGAATTCTCACACCGGGAACGGATGAAACAGGACCTACAGAACCTACAGAACCTACAGAACGTCCTCATAAGTGTTCATCAAACCTACATCATTAAAAAAGGGAAGGAGCAAATAAAACATGTTTAGCTCACAGCTCACATTCACATTTCTAAGTACCAAATTCCACGTACACACAGACCCCACTGCAACAATAATTTTGGAGTAATCTCAAATCAAGTTAACAAAGGTTGGTTGACTAAACCAGTGAAAAAGCTAGTCTACAAGACTTCCAAAGTGCATGCTTGAAAGATACACACACAAATACATTTTTCTTGTCTGTTTCCTTGTCTGTTTTTATATCCACTGGAAAGCCTATCTAATAGAGTCCAACGCATTGTCTCACTGAATCTCTACTTGAGAGACTCATGAGGAAGCTATTAGTTATATAAAGCCTAGGTAATACCTGTTGCAGTAACTGTTTTCAAAGGGATCAATGGTGTTATCTGGGCGCTGATGCCTCATACTCCACGGCAACAAAGGCCACGGGCACGCGCCGCCCTGATCGATACGCCCAGCGATAATGGGGCGATCCCAAAAACATCTGATGGTCTTATCGCTCTGGCGTACATGGAGCCTGTCGAAGTACTCTCTCACGGGGCTGAGCGTTGGCGTCCGAGACGCGGACGCATTGAATTCTGGGCTGGAACGGGTCTCTCACAGCCTTTTCTGTCTGTCTCTGCTCCTCCGTTCTCTCTTCTAGTCTGCGGCTGGCCTGTCTTTCGCCTGTTCTTCTGGAAGTGGTGCGAGGGTCTCAGTGACTCATCATCAGACAGGTTAGCTGGCATGACTTTCCCCTGCCACCGAACCCTGCTATGCTTCCTTACCAGCTGGGGCCCTACCAGAGGGGGGTCCCTTCTGCCCACCCGCTTCCCAAGCGACATCCATCTCCATTTTCCCTGCGAGCTGACCGCTCAGAGGGCGAGCTGGTGGGCAATTAAAATTCCCAGGGTTTTTATACCTACCACATGCTAAACTGAGTGGTTTGACTGTGCCATATGCTTCAAGATGCTCAGCCCTGTCTTTTAAGTTGAAATTGCCTCCCACTTCACTATTAAACAAAGCAGGAGAACAGCTGGTTGGCTTGCTGCAGTTGAGTAGTGGTGTGTCAACCTCTCCTCACACACTGCTCTTTCTCATTCAGGCTTACAGAGGCTATTAATTTATTTATTTATTGAAACCATTTGATATCATTTATTTATTTATCTAATGAAGGAACATTGGACCTCCCTTATTTCCCAAGAGCGAGGGCTTTCTTCACGACTCCCACTGAGGGGGGCGGGGCTGAACTGACGAGTCCGACGGGTCGCTCTTCACAATCTCAGCGTAGGCCTGCCGTGCGGAAGAGTCTGCGTGCTCGTGAACACCCCAGGGAGTGCCTGTCATGTTACTGGGATGCGTGTGCAGCTGTGTTTGTGTTGGCGGCGGAAGGTTAATCTAATAGCATCCATAAATTATAGTTTCAGATAATAAGATACAGTATACTAAGATACAGTAGAAAATTGTATCTTAAAATAATGTACATTATTATTATGTACTTAAAATAATGTATATTATTAGATAATAAATGATCTAATAATATACAGTATACAATTATGTCTTAAATTAATTTTAACAATGTGTACCTTATGGGAGGTAATACTACATACAGTACAGTACTAATGAACATTTGCTTACATGCCAGTTACACATATATACTATAAATACACTTCCCGCTACAAAACACCAGCAATACTCCAAGACACACCAAAAACACTACCACATACTTGAGAAGTTACTCCACAGCTACATCAATGAAATCTTTGTAAACTACCGAAGTGAACTGACAAGTATAAAGCTGAAGAACATCTAAAGTTAATTGGAGTAAAGTTAAAAGTAAAAGGGGTGTTGTAGGGGACACAAGTTAAAGAATGGTGCAGACCCAGGTCCTTGTAGGGGACAGAAGGTTAAAGGATGGTGCAGACCCAGTTCCTTGTAGGGGACACAAGGTTAAAGGATGGTGCAGACCCAGGTCCTTGTAGGGGACACAAGGTTAAAGGATGGTGCAGACCCAGGTCCTTGTAGGGGACACAAGGTAAAGGATGGTGCAGACCCAGGTCCTTATAGGGGACACAATGTTAAAGGATGGTGCAGACCCAGGTCCTTGTAGGGGACACAAGGTAAAAGGATGGTGCAGACCCAGTTCCTTGTAGGGGATATAAGGTAAAGGATGGTGCAGACCCAGGTCCTTGTAGGGGACTTTGGTAAAGGATGGTGCAGACCCAGGTTCTTGTAGGGGACACAAGGTAGAGGATGGTGCAGACCCAGGTCCTTGTTGGGGACACAAGGTAAAGGATGGTGCAGACCCAGGTCCTTGTGGAGACCCAGTTCCTTGTCGGGGACACAAGGTAAAGGATGGTGTAGACCCAAATCTTTGTAGGGGATATAAGGTAAAGGATGGTGCAGACCCAGGTCCTTGTAGGGGACACAAGGTAAAAGGATGGTGCAGACACAGGTTCTTGTAGGGGACAAAAGGTAAAGGATGGTGCAGACCCAGGTCCTTGTAGGGGACACAAGGTAAAGAATGATGCAGACCCAGGTCCTTGTAGGGGACAGAAGGTTAAAGGATGGTGCAGACCCAGTTCCTTGTAGGGGACACAGGGTAAAGGATGGTGCAGACCCAGGTCCTTGTGGGGGATATAAGGTAAAGGATGGTGCAGACCCAGGTCCGTGTAGGGGACAGAAGGTAAAGGATGATGCAGACCCAGGTCCTTGTAGGGGACACAAGGTAAAGAATGGTGCAGACCCAGGTCCTTGTAGGGGACAGAAGGTTAAAGGATGGTGCAGACCCAGGTCCTTGTAGGGGACACAAGGTTAAAGGATGGTGCAGACCCAGGTCCTTGTAGGGGACACAAGGTTAAAGGATGGTGCAAACCCAGGTCCTTGTAGGGGACACAAGGTAAAGAATGGTGCAGACCCAGGTCATTGCAGGGGACACAAGGTTTAAGGATGGTGCAGACCCAGGTCTGTGCAGGTGACACAAGGGAAAAAGGATTGTGCAGACCCAGGTCCTTGTAGGGGACACAAAGTAAAAAGATGGTGCAGACCCAGGTCCTTGTAGGGGACACAGGGTAAAAGGATGGTGCAGACCCAGGTCCTTGTAAGTGACACAGGGTAAAAGGATGGTGCAGACCCAGGTCCTTGTAGGTGACACAAGAGAAAAAGGATGGTGCAGACCCAGGTCCTTGTAGGGGACACAAGGTAAAAGGATGGTGCAGACCCAGGTCCTTGTAGGGGACACAGGGTAAAAGGATGGTGCAGACCCAGGTCATTGGTCCATGTACAAAGGAAAACCAGGATACGTTAATGGACCCTAGTGCTGTGTCTTGGGTTCCCTTGGTAGCTCAGGTTCAAAGGGCAGATCCATTTGTACATTAACTTTTGACAAAAAGATGACATGGGCTAAATATTTCTACTGACAAAGGCATAGAAAAAAGCTGTGTAAAAGCTCCTATAAATTATCTTAATGCTGATCATGTGAAAGTTCTCAGTCCGGACCGGAGATGGGTACGCTTTTTTCCCCCTCCACATCCTATCCCCTTTCATCAGAAAGCTATCAGAAAAGAGGCATGTTTACACAGTCAATGGACAGACAAAAGGTGGTGAGGGAACAAAAGGCTACCAAATATATCAATCTCTTTCCATGGGAAAGTTAAGGTGGTCAAGAAGCCTTAGCTTCAGTTGACACAAGGCATGGCAGTGTGCTCCCCTGAGGAGGTCCCTGGACAGAGTTGGCCCGACGGGACACCTCTCAACTGTGTTCCGGCAGACCAGGGTCGCTTGATTGTAATAACACTTGGACAGGCTTACATGTTGATAAATTGTCACTCAGGTATGAAGAGTGGTTTGAAATAACAAGTCTGTAACCACGGATGAAAGAAAATCATAATTGCTTGAAAAGAAAATGTAGGCTATATAGTAAAATTTCAAAGAAATCCTATTTTTCACTGTAAAAAAGAAAAATAATAATATCCCCCGCATCCCACTCGCTGAGAAGAATATTCTCTGTCACTTCTCTGCCCCTCAGATTCCTCTAAATTGAAGATTTCAACTAATTTCTCATGAATACAAGATAAACAGTCAAAGCTAATCTGAAAACGTCACTACGAATAACAGAGTCTTACCCCTTTCCGAACTGCTTGCACGGATTGCCAAAACAAGCCTTCTAAGGGGGGCAAAATACAGAACTCTTGGGTGGTCAAACTCTTGGCTGAAAAAAGAACACTATAACCCATCAATTAAGGCTTTTAATTCTAAACCATTTTTTACGGCTAAACTACAGTGTGTACAACAATCTCAGTTTCATTCCTAGCACTGAAAGTCAAAGCTAGAAGATACACCAGAAAGGCCAACATGTTCACAGGTCCAAAGCTCGCTGTCAGAAGTATGCAATAATACCCTCGCCAAAAATCAGGCTGCCCCGTTCCTGGGGCAAACGTCTCCCTTCAGATCAGATTCTGAAATCAACAGCGTTCACTTCCAAAGAATCCAAAGCAGATGAAAAAAGTGTCATCTTTCTTTGCTAGCCAAAACAAACCGTACTTCAAAAGTTAATAGCCTATGATGCAGAGAGACAAAATATTTTAACTGATATCCTCGTGTGTCGGGAGGCCGACCCAACGGATCTCGCTTGTTTTTTTTTTCCAAAAGCAACTTGCAGAGGCCATGCCTAGGAGCCATAAAAAAAACAGAGTGCACATGAAGTAAGCCATCCTGCTGGCACGGTTCACATGAAAGCCAAAGGTTGAGAATGCCTGACTGTTAACCAAACGATTTCATTATGTGTCTTTGTCTCTTTGCCAGGTCCCAGTGTGAACCCAGCCAAAGGAAAGCCAACCAGGCCAATTTAGTTTGCCCCCGCCCTCGATAACAAACCCCCTGCTCCCTCCAACATGAAAAAGATCAGAAAAGCGCACCATTGAGAGGGTATTTTTTCGAAGTTGCAGACAAGCGGTTCCCCTTGCAACCAGGCGCTCTGCTGCACTCACCTCTCCCGGCGGCGGCAGGGTCAGTTTCGGCAGCTTGCTCTTGGAGGCAGCACCGCCACCCTTGCCCTCGGCCAGGCCCCCAAAGGTGGGGTTGCTGTAGGCATCTCCGATCTCAGAAGGGCGCTTCAGCTCCGGAGAGTCGTTGGGGACCTGGTCCTGCCCGTCCATGGGCCGCACGTAGGCGGTGGGCTTTTGCTGGACGGCACTGGGCTTGCAGTGGAGGCCCTGGGGGAAGTTGGGCGTGGAGAGCCCGCTGGGAGGCAGGGAGGTGGAGGCCACCGGGGATCCAGGCCCATAAGAGCCGATGTCCAGCTCCACCGGGGACAGGGCACGGCCACACTCCTTGTAAGCCATTTCTACCGGAGGGGCCTTGCTGCTCTGCCCGTGCCTCCTGGGGTGGGAGGAGGAAGCAACAGGGCTGGCGTCCTCCTTGTGGATGTCGGCCAATACACCAAACTGCTCTTCACGCCGGCCTTGGTTCTGGTCGTGGGAGGAGGAGGAGGAGGAGGAGGAGGAGGAGGAAGAGGATGAAGTGGGCCCATGTTTCCCCCTACCGCACGGTGGCCCTGCCCCCGGGGCAGACGGGGCACTAGAGGAACTATGGCCACCCCTGGGCCAGTCTGAGGAAGAGCGCGGCCTCTTGGAGGAGCCGGAAGTGGAGGCAGAGGAGGAGGAGGAAGAAGAGGAAGAGGAGGAGGTGGGAGGAAGCATTGAGGTGCCCAAAGCCACCCTGCCCCGCTGGCCCTCGGAGAAAAGGCTGGACTGGTCAGACTTGTCCAGCGGCGTCTGTGGGACGGAGCTCTTGGGGATGCCCACCAGGTGACTCTGGTTGGAGTGGCTGGTCAGTAGCTCTTTCATCTCGTCGTAGTTCCCCAGCGTGTTCTGGACGCGGCTGGCCAGTGCGTCACCCTTGTTGGTCTGTAGGGGGCAGAAAGGAGGAGATGGTTAAACAATGGGCAAGGCAACATTTCTGCGTTTGCTTGCTCATGCCCCCGTCCCTGGTTCAATGTGTCCCCACCGCTCTGGCAGGAAGGGACCCCTGGGTCACCAGGAGAAGGTCTGTAATTACAAAGTCAGACAGAGAGCGTACAGTGACAGGGGCTGGGTGCAGGGACTCCAGACTTGCAAGCATGCCTTAGTGAGCAAGCCCATTAAACAGTACATCAGGCACTATCAACTTTGTTGGGCAATTATTCACTGAAGGGGAAAAAAGTTTTCCTATTCTACTGCATCTATCTGGACAAAAATAGACAACTGCTGATATATAATGTTGCTGAGGAGGCATCAGTCTAAAGTGAGAGCCAATGATTTGCAAATGTTATTTTACGCTTTTAATGCATTTTCAGGAGGGGTGGGGGGTGCTTGTGGGGGAGGAGAGGGGGAGGGTTGGGGATCTGAGAAGCAGTGTCATGTGATATCAATGTGTCATATCAAACACAGAAGTGACTCATCAAGCATGGTGTAAGTGTGGATCTGTAAAAATATACCTTAAAAACCTGGCCTGGCTTGTGGGTCCCCCCCAAAGCGGATAGACTCGGTGCTTCTGTCTGTCAGTGTAAAAAGACAGGATATTTATAATCTAGTCGCGACAGCAGGGGAGAGGTAGGCCAATAATCTCACCCGACTCTCTACTGGCTAATCTGCATTATGCTCCAGCAGAAAAAGATTGGGCTTTATAAGTTACGCTGGGTAATGGAAAGTAACCATTTACTTAAAACTAATCCCTCTTCAGTTCAAATCCCAAATCCGCTATGTTCTTTTGCAAGGCCTTATTATAATAATTGTTTTCTTTTAGGATTTTACAGCATATCATTAGTTTACACAGGGACTGCTATAATACAAGCGTGCTAAAACGCCCCCTCCCGTGCTGTATATTTACATAATAAGCAACAGATTGCATATATCCAGCACTTAGTGTAATTTTCTAGAAAAACCTGCATCCTTGAGGTTTTAAGATGCATAGGGAATTTTTGAATTTTTTTTTTTTTGGTTTGCATTCTGATAAACATGTAAACCCTCTACAAACTCAAATACTAATTTAAACGTTTTAAATATTTTATATAAAGCCGACCAGCAGGTGGAGTACTGGTTAAAGTGCCTCTAACTGGTTAAGTCCGCAGGAGGGACGATTTCATGAGATAAAGTACAACGTTGAGTCGGAAAATAAAACTCACGCAGAAGGTAGAAGGTTTCAGTAATGAGATCATTACCTCTGAAAGAGTTAATACTTGACTTTTATAAAATAATTGGTCGACACTGACTTTATGTTGGGAGGCCACAACCTGGACGCCCTCGTATCAGAAACAGCTAAGGCATCTTCTGTAGCAGCTAAAGCATCTTCTGTAACGGCTAAGGCATCTACTGTAGCAGCTAAATCATCTTCTGTAACGGCTAAGGCATCTTCTGTAACAGTTAAGGCATCTACTGTAACGGCTAAGGCATCTACTGTAGTAGCTAAATCATCTTCTGTAACGGCTAAATCATCTTCTGTAACGGCTAAGGCATCTTCTGTAGCAGCTGTAGCAGCTATATCATCTTCTGTAATGGCTAAATCATCTTCTGTAACAGTTAAGGCATCTACTGTAGCAGCTATATCATCTTCTGTAACGGCTAAATAATCTTCTGTAACAGTTAAGGCATCTACTGTAGCAGCTATATCATCTTCTGTAACGGCTAAATCATCTTCTGTAACAGTTAAGGCATCTACTGTAGCAGCTATATCATCTTCTGTAACGGCTAAATCATCTTCTGTAACAGTTAAGGCATCTACTGTAGCAGCTATATCATCTTCTGTAGCGGCTAAGGCATCTTCTGTAACAGTTAAGGCATCTACTATAGCAGCTATATCATCTTCTGTAACGGCTAAATCATCTTCTGTAACAGCTAAGGCACCTACTGTAACAGCTAAGGCATCTTCTGTAGCAGCTAAAGCATGTTCTGTAATGGCTAAAGTATCTTCTATAACGGATCCCCCTATACAGACAGCGTTACACGGTTGACCTGAACCTGCTGATGACTAGGCCAGGCTCCCGGCCGCAGTGTATTGGCTGTTGACTACTACACCATGAACTGTATTACTCCAGAGTATTAGTGACAGCAAAAAGGAATGCTGTTTAGATATTCCCCTATTCAGGGGAAAAACTCATAAATCGCACACCATCAAGATGTCACACGGGGCAAAATGTTTCATCAATAGGTTTGTTGACATTGTAATACCTTCTCTATCGCATGAACTGTATCGTCTTTCTTTAGTAGGAGAAGGATCAAGAAAAAAAGACAAACACATCAATCAAAAAGTGTAATTATCTATGACTATCCTCTGATTACTACCGCTTAAAGGCTTCTCCAAGTAAGAAAATATCAAACAAGATGATAACCAGAGGAATTATTCAATTTGTTTCTTGTGTTTCCTCTGGTTGAATGGTTGAATATCAATATTATTCTCTTTGATCAAAAATGAAAATGGAGCAGCCAAACCCTCATTGTTTACTGTGCTGAGCATTACTGAATGGCAGTCCGGCTATTCAGCCTGGCAGTCTTAGGGATACAGGACATCGACCACTTCAAGGGTTACTTCACTTATTTATTTGCCTATTGACACGCTTTATAGACCACCCCCTCAAGTGTGATTTCTGCCCCGTTTATTGGAGACCAAGGCAGAAGCTGTATAATCAGTATTAGCGGGCCTCTGGCGCCTTTAAATACTGAGAGCTGAAGCGTCTCCAAAGCCAGAGGGTTTTCTGCCAAGGGAAGCCCACCTGGGCCCAACACTATACAACACAAGTCCACTTTGTGCGGCTGGTAGTACGCCGCCTGCAGGGCAGCAAACACGGCTCACACATGTGGGGTAAAGCTAGAGAAAGGCCACTGCTTTATTGTTTAGTGCTAGAGAAGCATTGACTAGTTTAAATACAACTTACTGTCAGTTGACTTGTGTTCTTGTTTCTTCCTCTGAGTGTGCGTGTGTGCGTGCGTGTCATTGTGGGCATGTATGTGTGTACGTTTCCATTTTGTCTGTTTCCTTATGTGTGATTATGCTTGTGTGTGTGTGTTTGTGTGTGTGTGTGTGTGTGTGTGTGTTTGTGTCAATCCATACTTAATCCACTTTTTTCCGCTACAAAAAGTGACAGTCAAATATCTCTGAAAATGTGTCTAAATGGACATGGATAAATTGTAACAGAAAGAGAATAAAATGGGTAACTTTATTCATGATTTAAAAAATGAATTTGATATTTATCAAAGGAATTAGTAATTTTCTTTCCCTGTTATTATGTGCAAACTTGGAGAGCATTTTTTAAAAGTTTGCCGCCTCTGAAAAGCTGAGTCAAGAGCCCAGTCTGCTGGCCTCTCAATTGAGTGCAGCAAAATTACATTAAAACTCTGCAATGACACTTTGCAAATGCTTCCACTTCATTTCTTAATCATAAAATATTGTTTTTTTTTCAGCTGTGAAGACTAATGACCTTTCACTGGGCATTAGAGGGAAAGATGACTCATCTCCAGCAGAATCATCCGGCTTCCCACTAACTGGCCCTTCTTCAAGACATGAGATCCTGGCGATGAGCAGGAAGCAGCAAGTGTGGTGGTGGGGGGGGTCGGATAAATATTGCTCTTGGAAGCCATTGAGATCGGCTGAGCCCTAACTGCCCCGCACTGCCGACGAGGTCTAGTGTGGGCCACAGTTGTCCTGGCTCCTAAATCCATACCCCGCTGTAAGTAGACTGCAGCACTTCAAGCCCTTTCCAACGAATCCCTGCAGATAACTAATTTGGAGAAATCAGCGAGCATCTTACTTTTACCTGGGACAGGAGTGCTTTTGTTCATGTCGACAGTGACAGCTGATGTCGGATGTCGCTGAGCTCTGAGTGGCATCCAAAAGTAAAGCACTACGTTTAAAAAAAAAAACCAAAACAATGCAATGCACTGCAATACTGACACAAACCTGTGGTTATCACTGTTTCCATGCAATTTATTATTATTTCCACATCGTACCACAAACCTGGAAATTCCTCACCTGGGTGTGATCTTTCCAAACTAGAAGCGCAACCTAGTCGTATTAAATAGCTACTTTCAGCTTTCATATTAAAAGCACTTCTAAGACTGTCCCAGATAAAATAGCTGTTTTGGGGTTTTCACACAAACTATATAAAAAAATAATACAGTTACATACATGTTAAATACAGTCCTTCGTCAGTTATCCCTTATGAGCTTCTTTCGCCTATACTGATTTCAAATTCATTTTGGCTCTGATGTTTTAGCCAGAAATGTATTAACTAGGGCATGCTGTCAGAGAGAGCTGTTGGAGCTGCGTGAGGGATAACGTGGACTGCATGGACTCCCTCCCTTCTCCTGCCACGGGACCAACGGCGCTCACAATGGGCCTTGTGTTTACCATAAAGTCCTCAGTAGACAACCCATAAGTGCGAGGGGTGCCAATGAAATGTATCTCCTCTTCAGAAATGCAATGGAAACGCAACAGAAACATAGCGGAAACGCAAATAAAGCGCAACAAAAACACGACGGAAACATGGCGGAAAGCGTGACAGAGATTACACCCTGGACGTTATTTTCCCCCAGATCTACACTCATGAAAAGCCCTTTTATTTTTGTTGATCCAGAGCCAGGGAAAGAATCGTTACCAGGCATGAATAACCATTAGTGCTTCCGAATACAGATGATCAATACGGGACTAAAAGTACTAACACCTATGAGACATTATTTGAAATCAATGAGGAGCTCACTACGAACAGGGGGTCCTGGGGAAGGCACATGCAGAATTAATAGCAGGCGTTCCCTGCTAAGAACCAGGGACCTCACCGGAGAGATTGAAACTTAATGGGGGGAAAATTCTAACAACTCAATCCTCTTGATAAAACTTCTCAACAAACCTGACAGCAGAGGAAATAGAGGGGGAGAAAAAAGACGGGGTGTTCAGAGAAGAATATTTTTCATACACTCTGTGCCTCGGCTGAAGTACGGAGCGGCACAAGTCTGCATTGTGTGAACTGGTTCATCCTTCCCAAATTTAGCGCCTCTCTGCAAAAAAAAGCATGAATAAAACTCGTCGAGAAAACTGACACCAAATACATTTACAGACAACCTCGGGGAATGTATAAAAAAATAAATAATACTCGTAGAGTGACTGAATAACTTGACTTCCCTGTTCTGAAATGTAGCTATATGTTTGGTTCAGCAGCAGCAGCCTGAGGTGGAAAGGGACCGGGGAAATGTTCAGGGCAGTGGGGGTGGACGACAGCAAACGTCCCAGAGTTCCTCCCCTGCGCCCTGCTGGGAGAGTGGCTTTGACCGACAGGCCGGCACAACTCCGGGCCGCAGGCCTCAGTGGGAGTGGGGTGGAGGCTTGTTGCTGCAGCGTCCATGGGCCACGGAGGGCGACCCAGCCTCCTCTGAATGTGCCGGCTGAGTGGGGAGCGAATAAATGAGACCCAAATAGCTGTTAACAGCGAAGCTCCATTAAACAGGATTAAAGGGGATTAACTGACAGCAGCCCCAGACGTGGGTGAAGTACAGACGTGGCATCATGATGGGGGGGGGGGGGGGGAATATGCAGACACGGCAATTACCTTCGGGGCAGAACGGTGCAAAAGTAGTTTGGGGAAGAGATTACTTTTTCTAATTTTCCTCCAAATTTTTCATCAACAATTATGTATTTAGCCTCATCGATCCATGCAAAACCTCCAACCTACCCGTCTACTGTTAGCATTTAACCTTAACGGAGGTCCCTCCAACCCCAATGTCACTAACATTTAACACACTGCAGACTGCACAGCACACCCCTCAAGAAGCACAGCTAGCCTAAAGGCGCTGAGGTTGCCGTTTGCCAGCAGCCGAGAAAACCTTGGTTGGCACTCAGCCAATTGTGTGCTATAGGATGGGACTGCTAGTCACAGTCAGAAAGTTATACAATTCAAGTGAAAACAGGCGGATCTGAGTCATAGCCCTCAGTAAGAGTGTAAGTCCTGAAATGCATGGATGACACACTCAGACCAAAGGGAAGCAATCCCAAAGCATATAAATAATACATGTTCAACACAACCTTTTATGATCGGCACAATCAGTTACCGGCCAGACCTACCATTTGCTTATCGTCAGCAGTGACTTTTGATCCAAGCGATGAGGGGGGGGGGGGGGCGGGGGTTTAGGAGGGTGATGTGCTTTTTTAATGAAACTTTGGTGGTGGGTGCTTAAAAAAAAATAAAAACAAGCTCTCCTTAGTCGGAGAGCCACTTCTGAGGCTAAGAGGAAGAGCTTCTACTCAAATGAAGATAAACGACGGGTGCTGTTCTGATTAGAGGAGGCCTCAGAGAGCAGGGAGGCTGGAGCGCGAGGGAACCAGCGTGCTGTCATGTGAAGGCTGTAATTACCCTGGAGAGGTGAGAAACGCTGCATCCTTCCACCGGCATTCCCAGGGAGGTGAAGGGATGGACAGATTCTAAGCCCCTTTCCTCCAAAATACAAGCGCTTCCCTGAATGCCTGTCGTCACGTAATTTTCAGCGTTTGGAAAAGGTATTTGAAGTGCTGCGAAAAGGGGGGACCAGCAAGACTGTTGTCCAAACAGCTGTGAGATCGCAAAGGAACGCTACCCTGATCAGAGATCAGTCATTATCTCCACGTCAATTATATACTCACCACTGTGTGTGTTATAT
>JAOYSI010001458.1:0-17072 GCA_025775065.1 Hiodon alosoides | reverse complement strand
TCTCTCTCTCTCTCTCTCTCTCTCTCTCTCTTTCTCTCTCTCTCTCTCTCTCTCTCTCTCTCTCTCTCTCTCTCTCTATCTATCTATGCCGCCCCCACTCCGTTTATAATCTTAGTTGAGGATCCCTGCTGATAGCCCAAACATGCCAGAGGATAAGCAATCAATAATATGGGGGAATGTTTCTTCTCCGCTCCAAAGCTGAAAAGGCCACATCTGCTTTCAATATCCAAGCTCTATGCTTTAGCGTTACACAATGGTGTTTGTAGGCCTACCTTTAAATAGCTGCTACGTCACACTGTTTGCAATGGTCGACACTAATGCATCCACAACGACCGACATATCTTAACCGTGCCTCTCAGGTGCCTCTCTGCATAAACCTACATGTTAATCTTAGGCATGAGAATTTCTGTTTTGCATGCATCCTAACAGCACAGAGATGAATTACATCCTAAATCTACAAGTTACTTTCCTATAATTTAAAGTTTAAACACAGTTTTTAATGGTAACACTTAACTGCCTTCGATATGTGAAATTGAGAATCTTTTAACAATAAATTAGCTAATTCCACTAATTGCCATTCTTGTAGTCAGTGTTAGTGTTCATCAAACATCAGCAAGGTTGCTGGATACCTATGATTTTTGTAAGACGTTTTGTAATCGTACTTTTCCGAAAGTTGGCGATAATTTCTTGGCCAATCGATGAATTTTGATGGCAGGGTTATAGTAGGCACAAAGCCTCACGGAGAATCTTTTGGGACCCAGTGGCCCCATGGTGGCGCTATAGCGAACGTTTTAGAATAAAATAGTTTAGCATGGTATCTTTGGCCCATTTAATATAGAAACATCAAACCAAGTCTCCTAAGATTCAAGTTTTAAAGACTCAAAAACTGCTTAATTGGCATGACAAAACAGACTTGTGTTTTGCCAAAGCAATCCAGCAATTTCACATTATTACAAAGTGTACAATAAAACACAATTCAAATTTTCCTTGGTTCCTCTCTCTAATTACAGTGGACAAGGGTACACATGAGTGACTGGTCCTCGTGCTCCAGCGTGCCTGTCTGTCTCTCTGGGTGTGGCAGGCAGCTACTTATTGGGCAGCTAGCTCTGCTGTCTCCTACTCCACTTCCAACAGAATCCGCAGTTTTTCTAGGTCAGAGGTCCGCTGGAACATTGCGGACTGATTGGTCAGTTTTGGGAAGTACAGGTCCCTGATTTTCTTAAATAGGTGACAGTGCAGCGGGAAGTGAATTTCGGTCACTACCACTCACAGATCACAATGAGAGCACAGCCTTTTTTGGCAATCCAGGTTTTTCTGAGCCAGCCAACCAGTTTCAATGGCCAGGCTGTGGTCACTGAGTTTGTACTTAGTTGGATACTTAGTTTTGTGTTCTTGACCACGATCAGATATTACACTAGGGGTAGAGGCTTTATTCTTTGTTGCAAGCCCTAACTAAATAGAGAAAAGTTTATCGATGTACCATTGTTTGTGCATTTATTTACATATAAATTAAAATTATATATATTTTCACCTTTTTGCCAGAAACATGAAATTTCAGTTTAGCAGATTAAGTCAATTTCAAACCAAATGTTATACATCTACACTTTGTATAGTATTATAACCCTAAATAAAGTTAGAATTATAATAATAATTAAAAAATGTATTTAAATATCATATGGTGACTGCATTGCAATTAAAACTAATCAAATACATTGTAGAAAATAGTGAACCAATGCTAAACAATAATCCTTTCTTGGAGCAAGGTTGTACAACTGGACTTCATTCATTGAAATTTCTTACTGCTTCTTTGGTTGGGACCCCACAATCGCTGCTTGCAGCTATATATTAAATGTAATGAAGGATCTTCCTCACGGGGTTACATTAAGTTTTACCATCATCAAGGGGAGTAGGCTACTAGGACTGTAACTGCAGTACAAATGAAGAGGAGCCGGGTGGTTAGATTTGCACAACGAGTTCATAATTAAATTTCAGTCGTTGCATTTGATGTGGTTAGTGAGTAGCCATGTGCAATGCAAGTTTAGCTAATCCAGGCTAATGTGGGGAAGAGGGGATCTGAAATCAAACAGTGTCTGAAGTAAGGGGCCACTGCAGTGGCGGGAAGAGGGTATTACAGAAAGTAAATTACATACAACCTCCTTTCACACACTTGGTGGGGCCAACGCTGAAAAAAAAAAACTGAATGTACTGACAAAGGCCATGGCAGCCATTTTGTGCAACAATCCACCCTACTGGCAAACAGATGAGGATGAGCATTAATGCAGCTGTACCAAGGGATTTAAGCATAGTTGCAAGTTGAGATAAGAGAAAGAGCCCTACAACTATATAGTTTCAATTAAATATAAAAATGAAAAAAAAATAATAATAAATACACTGACATCCACCTACTGCATACATTGTAAACTTAAGGCTCTGATTGGTAAAATGGAACCTACACTATTTATTTCTCTATCACTTGCTGAAGCTGGTGAAGATCCAAGATCAGCCTGCACGGGTGATGTACATCCTTTATTTGACTTCAACTGACTAACTTCAAACCTTACATCCACCAGACCACTCAGTTGACCTCTTTTCCACATAGGCTCCAACTTGAGTTCTTCACCCTTAATCATACCCTGCAGCCCCCATCTGCAATTAAGAAGACTAGCAGAGCCAAGTACCCCTTGATATTTACCTTGCCTCTAAAATGAACACATGGTGGTTTCTCAGCACCTCCTTCCCAGCCCTGCCATTCACCGCAGTGTGTCTATAACACCCCTCCCACATCAACCACAGTAACATTACAGGAGAAAATGACGACATCTCTGTTAATCGTGCCTGGCTAGAAAAGGTAGACACCCCAGCCTTGTTGGACAAGATGCTGATCAAATTGTTGAAATGTGTTCCAGCCTCCGGACACCATGAATGAACATGAGTTTAGGTGCTCTGTAACTGTAAATCTGAAACCCAAGATGGATTGCTTAAAAGACCTGGAAGTTTGACAGTATGGAATATGTATGTTAGCTTTTGAAATGTGACCAACATAGCTATCTGGATGAAGAATGAAAGTACCCTCTGGGAGAGGACTCTGTGCTGTTTTCATCTGGCCTTTTCATCGTTTTTTTTTTTTTTTTTTCCAGATTAAGGAATATTAAATAAATAGGTCTGCTCCTCTTTTGCCATTTTGGGGGTATCGTTTGCATTCGCCATTGTTTCAGCTTTTGAACTACTATGCCTTCATAAGAAAAGCAAGTGTGGCAGTACAGCTTCCGTACCTGCGTCAGCGCCGCATCAGCGCCCCCTCAGGCGGACAGAAGATCAACAATCTCAAAACATATGACAAGGGAGGAAGCTAAATTAGCTATGGCTGGTTGCTGAGGCACACCTATCTCCACTCCGGGCTCATTACAACTTCCATAAAGCCAAGCCACAGGAAAGGGGGAACTGACTGAGCCGTGGTGGGCTTTCTGCTGCGTAGTGTCATTTCCTTTCCACAACGAGACTGTGAAGAAGCGGACCGCTGAAGCTACACAGACTAACCCATAGACCACCTAGGAGTCCTCCGCCCTACACACTAACCTTCTGAGCACGGCTCTTCACCGCCTCCAGACGGCGACCCCAGCACCACTGCTACCCTCCTTCATCACCTCACATCTTTCCCAGGGCACCTTAATAAACTGTCCCTCCAGGACACCCTTTCAGCATCCTACCCTTGTGTTGTTCTCCTTCCTCGCCACAGGGGGGCATAGAGTAAGTGGGGTAAAATGTCCGACAGAACAGCAGGGTATGCGGGTGGTATAAGGGAGTTATTTAATCTCGAGCACTTTCAAACCAGCAGACATACCTTGTCTCTGGATGTGATTATCACAAAGATAGGGTGAAATTTTCATGGTAAAATCTGCCATGTCATAGGTTCCGACTAATTAAAACTTATTTTGCTCAGCGTTTGCTATTTTTTTCCTTGTTTTGCACATCTTCAAATTCATTTTATGTTCTACAACTGTCCTATTAATTTCAGTTTTTGAATAGTGATGTTTCTGTTTTTGGTCTTACTGCTCAGTCATTGTGGCTCAAGAGCCACTTCACAAATACAGTATTGCTTTGACTAGCTTTGACTAGCTTTTCGACTTGCTTTGACTAGCTTTTCGACTTGCTTTGACTTGCTTTGACTGGTAATAGAAACCAACTTGTAAACAATGACTTGCATACGTAACCTCTTGCTCACAAAAAAAAAAAAAAAATTGTACACCATCTAAATATATAGTATTTGGTTGAATATACTTACATAAAAATTAGTTAGTTAGACACAAGAATTAGCCACTTAGGTAGATACTCTACTTGACAAATTTACAGTTAAATGTGGATGTCCCCTAATTAGAAGCAGTACTGGAATGACTATCTATAGGAACACATACATTTCTGTTCTAAGTGATTGGCTCTACAGATACTTCTATCAGTCCACACTTGTAAATTTGTACTCATCAATCGACAGTGTATACGTCAAAAAGAGCAAAGATCCACGCGATGGAGTGGATTTTATTTTGAAGGCCAGGTCAAAGGAAGCTAGAATATAGAGAAGCCTCTGTAGGCTTACATTAGAGGATGAGGTTTAATTTAATATTCCTTGACCGGGGCATATCCTCCCATGGTCTCCAGGAAGAAATGGGGGGGGGGTTACTTCTAAGGATACCACCGCTCAAACACTACAGGAGCTTCAACCTGCACAGAATAAACAGACACTGTCTCACAGCGAGCTCTGTTGTCAAGAACCACAAACAAATGTTTTGGTTAGGAACACGGATACACACATTTTTCAGCACCTCAGGCATTAAAAAATCAGTTTGACAGCAAAAGCACACTACTTTGGCTGGGGTTTGAGGAGCGACCTGTCAACCACTCAAAGGTAAATTCAGTTTTTCTTTCATTTACAAGAGCTGACCTTTGAATTCTCTATGAGTGGGACGCTTTTACAATCACTCAGAAGGGCTCACCCTCATGAATGCCAACACATTTCTGCCATTTTTTACGGTTCTCCAACAACGACAGTCTTTCTATCTTCATAAGAAAAATTACATTATGCAGAATTTTTAGTTACTTAGTGCTCAAAGCCATCATTAATGATTTCAAGCACAGATGAACCGTAGAAACAACATGGTTGAAGAGGGGAAATTCAGACATGCCAAGAAGCCAAAGCCAAATACCAAGTTATGAGTTATGGCACACACAAACATAAATACATCTGAATGATCCAAAGTTATAACAAAATATGACACCTTCCCACATTTCATTCATTATATTTACATTTGAGGCCTATGATGGACAGCCACAGATGGACGTATTTAATAGGCATTTTGTTCTTAGATATATTTACAAATGTAGTTAGATTGTACAGTAAGAAAAAATTTTAAAATGCAAATCTCACAAGAGCTCACAAGAGAGACATTCCCCTGAGATCCATACTATAGAGCCTTAAAGACAGATAGACCCCCCCCCCCCCCACAAATACACGCACACCCACACGCACTCCAAGAAAAAGGAGTGATGCAAGGCTTTGCCTCAGATTTTGAGTTCCAGTGAGTTCCGTCTGCACCCTCTCCAAGGATGAGCCATGCGCTGATGACAGCTCAGTCACCGACAAGGGGCAACGATGGCAGAGATAGTGATGCATCCCTTCACAGGGACACAGACTGGCGATCCTGGCATACTATCCTCTCTGTGGCACCGCCTGGTTTGCACTTTGTCCTTGCTCTGTTTTGTGCCGCCTGGTCCCCCATGGCATGCACGCTGTTTCTCACGGCAAGGTGCTCCCTGACTGACTGCCTATGTTGCAATGCTCTGTTGCACAACCCAGACTGCAGTCTCCAATGCTATCAGCAGAGTCTGATGGAACTGATAGCACAAGCAAAGCTCAGAATAGAAACACACAATGTCATTGTTCACTGACAGGGATAGATGCACTATGATTACAATAATTAGAGCTGTCCTGTTTTTTTCCCCATTTTTAACACATTTGCATTCTCAAGTTTTATTTCCGTTCACTGAGGTCCTTTCCCCGCAGGAACGCAGACCATGCTCCTTCAAAGAGGATGTTGCCAGCATGAGCCTACCATTCAGGGGAACATGTTTTATATCACGGATAATTGCTTATGATTCTCTCCTTGACTTCAAAGACGGGTGGATTGCAGTTCAGAGGTTAAAGGCTAAACCGCTGGCCAAATGTACTCATATTTCCTGTTTCCGTCCGACTCGGTGCAGGAGCAGGATCCGAGGTGAAGGCTGAGGGCTGACAAGATGGAGGTCCAGCCACTTGGATCTCCACGCAGACATCCCACACAGATGTCAGAGGCTCAGGGATGGAGCTCAGGTTACATGAAGACGGAAGTCCAGCCACCCAGATCGCCACACAAATGTCGCCTGCAGACGTCTGAGGCTCAGAGATGGAGCTAAAGTTACATTAAGGCAGAGATTCCGCCACTTAGATCTCCACGCAGACGTCCCACGCAGACGTCCCACGCAGACTTTCCATGCATACATCTGAGGCTCAGGGATGGAGGTCAAGTTATATGAAGAAAAATCACTTGGCTCCAATCACTTGTTATTCTTGAGACACAGCCTAACCTGGGCTAGCGGGTACTTAATGGACAGGTCAGATTGACCAGACAGTATCATTTATTATACTGAAGGTTTAGGTTTTATGTTAAAGTTTATGTTTAGTTAAAACATCAGACAGCCTACACGCTTTGAAGTTAAATGTCCTAGCATGCAGTAATATTTGCAATGAATTAAACAATGAGTGCATTTCGGTGGACTGAGTTGGGTTCATTTGCACCGTGGAATTATAATTGTATTAGTCAAACTCACTAAACGATGAAGCACAGAGACTCGTTTGCTTTTTTTGTGAGACAGCCGAAAGGGATTTTGTTCCATACTGAGGCACAATCTTAGCCAGCCTCGCCTACTGGACCTCTCTCACTCTCCCATTGAGGAGGCCAGGATCTAAACTAAGAGTTTCAGGGAGCAGCAATTTGCAGTGATTAATCACAAATTAAAAAACTAGAAGCCCAGTCGCACAGTTAAAATGCTCTGAGTCTGTCTACTGTCCCCGGTGTCTGATCAGGATTCTGTTTCCTCTCATGTCTCTCCTGTAAACAGAGAAATTATTTATAGAGTGAATAGAAATATGGGGAGGGTAAATGGCAAAATTTGCTATGTTGTGTTGCAAGAAGACGAAAAAATGCGTAACATGTTACAATAGCCATATACCTTAGATTCCCACAAGAGGGTAAAACAAAGGCCCATCAGGCTTAGAGAAACCTAACACACATTATGTGCTTAGTTCCAAAAATAACAATGATTATTATCATTGTTATCTGTTGAGTGGCGCATGACCTTGATACAAAAAAAAACAAACAGATGAAGGGCTGTATATATGTCGAAATAAGAAAATAAAATGCATTACGGCCTTCCGTGCTGATGTGTCTTGGCAGGCAGAAATAGGGGCAGTGGAGTCATGACTCTAGTCATCATCTCACTGCACATTCCAACTCTATCTGTGCAATAAACTGAATCTCCTCCCTCTTATCAGCAGTCAAGTATTTTCCATCCGTGTCTTTCCTTCTCCTTCAGTCTTTTTTTTTTCCATTCTCCCCCCTTCTCCATTAACCCGTACGGCTGACACACACCAGAAACGGTTAATCCTCATTAAGATAAGGAAAGCTGGAGACTTCAGACGGCCCCTCCCCCACCCTGGGGACGGACTGTAATCTAAACAGCCAGGGCCCCCGTGTCAGACACTGGGAGGTGCTGTCCCTGCCTGGCACCCCAAGGGACATCCTGACTGAATACCCCCCGACATGCCGGCACACAAAAATAAAATCTCACTGTTTTTCGAGGCAAATTTTGGCTGGTTTCAGCACGGCTCACCCAGGGAAGGCCCTCTCCAGACGGAGGCCCGTCTTCCCCAGAGCAGGCTATGATGGATGGGCCTCTGGTTCTCCACCTGCCCCTCATCTCCAGTCTAGCGTTTCACTGAAAATTTCCGATTTCAGAGAATCTCCCCAGACAAACACATAACTAAGTAACTAAGACTAAGACGTTTTTTTGGACAGTATAGTACATATAGTAATCGTGCCCCCCGCCCATTATTTATTCACAACCATATTAAATTAAACCAAAATTCAACAGATTCTGATTGGATTGGGAATAGATTGGGAATATTTTATTTTTACAAATGTATTGGTAATTAATTGATTAAGCTTCATTGTAATACAAACAACTCAGAAAAGTACAACATACTTTTTTCCCACAGATTAGTGCGGAATTTTGAAACAAACACTGACCAACATTTTTTCCAGCTTCAAACCAATCACGTTTAATTGGACTAAGGTCTGGAGTTTGCAATGGCTCGAAAATTGATTCCGTTTTTTTCATAGGAACATAAGACACCATCCCATTTGTCACTGAGATGCAGTTTGGGTGATCCATACCATTTCTTTTTGTGTTGAGCCTTCAGGAATAGCTCCTTCTTGTGAACACCAATGACTGTCAGATACTTTTGTAAGACTTTTCTAGCCTTTACCATGATGGTGAATGATACCGGAGGTTTGCAACTGTGTTTCCTCCTGGATGCTGCAGGAGTTGCTGCAGGGTTCCTCTAATCCATGTAATGTAGTCTCCAAATCATTATCATTAAACACACTGCATGCTACACGTTACTTTTCTGGAGGTTCAGCGCCGACTGTGGGATATGCACAAGTTTACCAACTTGGGAGGCTTGAAAGGTTACATTTTTAAGCAGCATTGGGCAAATCATAGTCTTCGAGGACACCTGTAGCATTTTCAACATGTAATCATGTAAACTAGACGGGTCGGTTTTTCATGAATTACAATGAGCATGAAAAAGTTACAGAGCAACTGTGTTGTTTTGGCTTTCAGTGAAAAACCCGATGTCTTGACAAGGCGCAGGAGAAATTGTGTCCACCAGTTTAAGCTGATCTACATTTCTGCCAGAAGATGGAATCCAGACCAGGTTCCAATGAACCAAAATTAATAGAAAACAAAATGAAAAGCTTTATTTAGGAGCCACAGGACATTTACATACATTACAGCTCGCTCTTTAAGAAACTGGATGTCCTCTATTTTATTTATCCTCAGCAATTCCCAATCCCTGGAACTAATTTAGATTGGAGCATCTGTGTATACTCACAGCCAAGACTTGGATCCTTGGCAGAGAAGTCGGAGGCCCTGTTCCAGATTGATTCTGTCTGCTGCCTGTGAAGTCTCAATAATTGTATTGGTATCATAAAACCATTTCAAGACATCAATGGTTGGCTTTTGATCAATTATCTTGTCGTGTCCACTTTTTCAACCTTCAGTGAAAACAATTCATTGTAGTTTGGCGTGTTCGTCCAGTGTAGCCTGGGTCTAGCACACTCATACTTACTGTCACTTCATATGCAGTGACATCATAGCATCTTTTCAAATTTCTATTGTCTTGGGTAGGTACTAGAGGACAATGCTGAACAGTTTGGGACATGTCACATAGTGACACCCACACAGGCATTGCATTTGTATTCCACTGTTTCAGATGACATGTCTGTGGATATTCTTAAAGTGTTAGTGTAAAATACAGTCTGATAGAAAAAAAGTGATTTTTTTGTCATTTCCATCAAACTTTTGAAAGGTTAATATAAATTGTTACAACATACTCGACTGACTAATTAATGCCAAAATAATAAGGTAAATTTAGACAATCAACGGCAGCTGTGTGTATCAGGTATTTAACAGAAAAACCTCCAACTAAACTTTTTATTCCACACATTTCTTACACAGCAAACTCAGTTATAAAGTTATGGTTCATTTAAAATAAAACAAGGATTTAAATATATGTTCCCAATAGTCTATTTTCCACTCTATATGGAAATCAAATATATTACTAAATGGTACTTCACCCTTAGGCTGTCTATAGGACAGGTTAAGAGGTCTAAGAGGTTTAAATTGTAAGTTGAAATGGTGATTAACTCCAGTTAGAAATTAAAAGACCGAGTTCTAATCAGAACCAACTAAAATTTTCTGCATATAAATTCTGAGACATAATAAGAAGTCAGAATGTTATTACCACCATAAACTAAAAGAAGAACAAGTACAGCCATCTTGATAGGCTCAACAACTAAACGATAAAATCCAACTTTAGGTCAACTCAAACCGAACTTGAGGGTTTTTATAAAGCTAAGTGCTGTCTTTATTGTGTTCTTCTAGGAACATGCAGTAACAAACATACACAATACATTCTTAACATGCCGTTAATATGCTCTTAATTTGCCCTCAAACTCTTCAGTTTATCGAACAGGGTTCTGTGAAAGCTGTGCCCAGGTGATATGATTGCATCTCTTTGGGATTGCTTTGGGGTCTGAAACATAAAGAGACATTTTAAGTGAGAAATGAAGAGTTTTAAAAGTATGGAACAATCCAGCAACTGGTAGTTTTTCTAGAAAGAGCTGGGTTTGTTTAGTTTCTGATGACACATCATTGGATTAATGAAAACCGGAAAAAATGGTCTCTGATTTAATTGGTAATCATGCTAAACATTTTGGAACTCGCTAGCAATCTAAAAAAAAGTGTAGTTGGCAGACCAGCATGTTCCCTGAAAAAAAAAAAAAAAACTAAAACTGGAGAATGAATTAATGTTACTATATATGAATTAATTACGTTTTGCTATATGCATAACAACTACATCCATAATTACTAGCACTGTGTCCTGGGTTGAGTTCAATTCTCATTTTGTCTTTCATGCCAAGATAAAGAAACCTGTAAAAATGCTAAATGTTTAACTTAGCTCAAGTGAGTGTACGGCTGTATTTGCAGAGCTTGGATAAGTGGCTTATGGTTAGCTGGCTGGACTGGCGGGGTGTGCTGAGAGACGTAATGACTGTGCAGCACCAACACTGAATTATTTCAGCATGGTCCCCATCACGGCTCACATCTGGGATTGCCCGTGACAACTGGATGCTGAGCAGTACTAATTTGGGAAACTTTGTTTATAACCCTATAATGCATCCAACATCGCAAGTGCTGGGGGAAGGGAGGAGCTGATTCTGACTAAAACCCTTTCCCAGGTTAAACCTAAATCCTCCTCTGGATCTGACAGGATTTCTTTTCTGTGAATTCTTACTAAATCTATTTGTTGAACCTGGTCTGAATAATTAAAAAGAGGGTGTATTCAGGCACATGTTTTCAGCAACTGTAAAATAGATAGTAAATTAGTGCTGGGTTGGGTTCTGAACACGGGAGTTGCTGTTTTTTTAATGCATTTTGCAGAAGGAAAGTGAGCATGCGTGAAGGCTCGCATTGCTGGGGCCTTAGTAATATCCACAAGGGAGCCTGTAATTACAGTGGGAGCAGCCATGGGACTGGGCCCAGCCCACTGTAGCTCTCAGCTCTCAACTCTCAGCACGGCACTCCTGCCATGTCAGACCCACAGTGCTAACAGCTCACAGCTCACAGCTCACAGCTCACAGCTCACAGCTCACAGCTCACAGCTCACAGCTCTTAGCTCACAGCTCACAACACGGCAGTCCTGCCATGCCAGACCCACAGTGCACATTGCTGGCATCTGTCGTACTCCTGGCCCTGCAAACCTGTAGAAACATCCAAAATAAGAAGACAAGCATTTAGCTGATTGGCCACTTATCATTGGCCACTTGTCTTCAATGCAAATCATTTATTGGTGCTGCACAATCTTGAGTTTATTGTTATTGTAAATAAGGCTTTTCCATAGATATATCTCTTATCTCATTACAAACAATTGTATATTTCACACATCTACAGCAATAATCCATATTTAAAGTGCTGCCTAAATTTAAAACCAAGAAAATATATTTGCCCATGCATGGTAAGCATTGGCATTTACTGTGCATTGTAAGTCAGACTCTAGTCTACAACTGTTTGCTACATTTGCACAGTGGTACCTGCAGTGATTATACTGAGAAAGCGAGAAAAAAAAACCCCAGGAATGTTTAAGATGAACGTCTGATAACAGCGCAGCAGCGCACAGTGACTCCTAACTCTTTTATGGGTAAGCAACACACAACTGCATGGCACCCAGGAATTCGCTCTCCTCTTCAGTCACACACAAGCCCTCTGTAGCAGGTTATCTCTCAATCAGCATGGAGGCTGGCAGGCCCGAACCCTTTGAAATGTGATCCAGAGCCAGTTGAAGACAGCCCTTTTCACCCTAATTAGATAATTACATCCAGAACATTATTTTAACTCTTAGGCGGAAAAAAACGTCATTGCTTTTGCTGAGATACTCTCGGGTTGCCATTGGTTTATGTGGACGAGGCTGTCATTTTCACTTCTGTAAAACCTTTGTCACCTGTAAGCTGTAATCTTTTTATACCTCGGCAAGACTCACACATCTCACATCGTGGAAATATACAGCAGAAACCAATTAGTTACCTCGCCCTTACATTTGATTTAATATACTTCCAGTGTATTGCTGCAAAGTAAAATCCATGTAAGATAAAACATGCGACTGAGAGCGAGAGCAAAAGAGGGGGGGGCGACGACAAGATAAGCGATATGGAGCAGGCAACCAAAGTAAACTCTTAAGCCCCTCACAAGAAGTCTTGCTATTCTCGCTCGGTATAGTAGATAGCAACCATGACAACAATACATGTACAATCACACCCTTGGTTCTCACAACACTAGCACTCTGTTCATTATACTCTGAAATGTATGAGCTGTAAACTATAAACTGTGAACTGTGAGTTGAGAGCTGTGAACTGTGAGCTGAGAGATGAGTTACTACTCTGATGTGACTTTATAACAGAATCCATCATGCACCAGATTCCACTTTTTCTTTCAATTCCCGCCTGACATCTATCCTCAATATACACATATCGACATTAGTACAAAAACAAAACACATCAAACTAGACCACTAGACGGTGATTTTCCAGGAATATTTATTGAATATTTATTGAATATTGTATTGCTTTATATGTATAATATTTCAATAAAACAGGACATGTTGTCACAGATGGGTAAAAACGCGCTAAAAACTCTGAGTGGAATGTGGCAGCTTCAGCGAGCGAATATTTTTAGCTGGGCTTAAACCATAGAAATTTTGTCATTGGTCAAAATGAGCTTTGTCTTTCCAGCAAGACAAGGCTTGTTAGTGGTCAACGAAAACGTCACGTTGCATCTCCTCTTGGCAGGACTGATTTAGGATGTGGAACAAATGCAACTTCAAGCAGTACATTTTCGTGGTCATTCATATATCAAAAAATCATTCTAAAAACAGCAGCTGCCTTTAGGATATTTTATTTAAACTTTCAGCCCCATAATTAAGTGGGAAATGGCTATGTATTCCTACTGTCAAAACAGCCCGTACTTTGTTCTAACAAACACACAAAAGTTGGAAATTAATAGTTTGGAAAATCTGTGAATTTTGAGACTCCCTTAGATCAATTTAGCCTAGCGGTAAACATAAGCTCTAACTTCATAATGTACACTAAACTGCTGTGGGTTGCCGGGTAAAATTCCAGCATAATTCCCTAAGTACTTTTACAGCCATGTAAGTGGGTGAAATGTGACATTGCAAGCTATGCATTCTTTTTGATAAGGACAATGGGCAACATCAAAGGCTGAAACACATATTAAACGCATATATTAACTTAATTCCCGGTATCCTCATCTCAGGAAAAAAAGGTTCACGATATTCATGTGTACGGCAGACACAATACTGTATTGTCCCGCAGATGCTTCTGGCCACAGAAATATTTGAACTCAGGTCTCTGTTGCCAAAGGCAGTGAAGTTATCACATCACTTTAAACGGCCCAGACCTCTTCCACTGCTTCACTCTAGATGGCCCAGTGCAGGCTCATCTAACACACCAGCCATGGCAAGATTCCGGTTTCCTGTGCCAATACCTGTTACCCCATCATTTATTTATTTAAATTGCTCATTTTGGCCAAAACAAAAACTGTCTTTTCCGACAAAAGCAAATTCAGATTTTGTTTTGTTATAAACAGTCAGACTGTGCTTTAAAATCATAAACAAATTTATGAAACTTTCCATCAGGGAATGTCTGTGAAAACGAGATGGTGAATTTATGCGTCTGCTGGCGTGTTGCATTGACACAGAGAGAGAGCGGGAGTTGAGAGTTGAGACCCTACTGTGCCGGGGCAGCAAGTGCGGCGAAGCCCCTCCATGAATGTCTCCCCTCAGCATACCCAGCTCTCAGCAGGTGAACAAACATTGTGCTCTAATGTAAGTAGCGCTTTTCCTGGGAAGTGTATGCTGTCATCGCCAGGCACGGATCTGAAACGGCCCCAATCCCCAAATTAAACATTTTCAAATGGGAAAAATTACGAGCAGGTATAAAGCTGTTCATTACATTCCGCTTCAATGGATCCCTTGACATTCCACGTTGCATACTTTTAAAATAAGTGTATACACAGTGCTGGGCACGATGTCATGCCATGCCTGAGATGCAAAAGAATATTTATTAATTCTGACATGACAAAATAGCCATTGTGTATTCTGGAACATGTGAGTGCCTGCTTGTTCTTGTAATGTCCGTTTTAACATTTTTATTTTAGGCTTTTCAGACACATTAAAGGGCTGTTTATTTTCATACAGAAATGCAAATGATTGGTATCTACATTTCAAACGTAAATACAGCTTAGTGTATGACCTACTATTAATGATTTCTTCTTCTAGTTTTGCACTGTGACACTGTTGTTCGGAAGGAGTTTATACACTTCACTGTATACACTTCAGATTTTCTTATTCGTTTTTTCCATATCAAATCCAAATCAGACTAAATGTGCTAGGCACGCACGCATGTCACTGGTGCCACATTGTCACAGCTCTATTATATTAGCTGTGTTCTGTGTTGTTGACAAACAGCGGGCTGGGATGGGATGTCGAGGCCAACGAGAGACAAGAGAAAACGGACAGACGCCAAGCACATGTCATTTAAATATCCACAACTGTTCCTGGACTGAGAGTTCAACTGACAAAGAAGTAAATTGAATTAACAATGAGAGCTTAGAATATTGGCCTCCCACATCCCATTATGGGAGATGTTTGGGAACATTGTTTTTTAAGCCTCCACTTCCCTGAAATCATCAGGTTGTCAGCCTCCCTCCGCAGTGGGTCAGGTACTCCCACACCCCGTCTCTCTGGCCCTCAACCTCCACGCACCTGGACGGGGGCCAGGGCTGCTGTTAATTCCAGCTCCTTATTAAGTTAAATGTGGCGCGGGTGGCTGTGCAGGAGCTAATGAGCAGCGGGGATCGGGCTGTGCTACTGGAACTGAATCAAGCTTCAGAGTCTGCCATTATAAAAATTAAAGTGTAGAAAGTGAGTCTGACCCCGCAAAATGTTCTATTAAAGGGCTGAAGAGCGCCTTTGATCTGTCTGACTCCAGGTCATCGTGGCGTGGGGAGATGACCCTTTCACTGGACCTAGGCCAATTGTTCTTCTTTTTCTCTTTACCTTAGTCTAAATCAGTCTGCACCGTCGCCCTGCGGTTGGAAAAGAGACAAAATTCAGTTGTCTTCAATCGCACAAAAGCAGTGTCGTCATTGGATAAAGCGTCCCCTCCCCCCACCCAAATAAAAACAACCAGCAATTCCCACAATGTTGGCCGTGGGGTTTTTCGCAGGGGATGAAGGCAGGTTGAGAACTGCATAAAACTAATTGGTTTACGTGCTAAGGCAGAAAAAGAAGGTTGAAGGGGTGTCGTGACCCCCGTGGCCTGTGTTTGTCCAAGATGGTATCAGCGGCTTCCTGGGTGGCTGGCTCACTCAGGGTGGAGCCCACGCTGGGACCAAGAGTAGGCCAGACTGGGGTCTCCGCGATGGAGGTCTAAGCCTTGCAGAGGAGTCTGATTCTCCAATTAAATAGAAGCAATGCTAAAGTGTTTATATCCACCCCCCTCCCTTTCTGAGCTGCCGGTGTATTGAGCACCTTCCTGCCCCTGCGTCTCTTTCTCCCCACTTCTGAAGCAGAATGGGGTGTCCCATGTTTAGAGCAGCACAAACCCAGAGAAGGGCTGGCTCAGAACAATGGTGCAGCACCACCAGGCCACAGCAGCACTCTGGGGGATAAACTGAGGAGGATGAACAAAATACCCAGACAAACACTTTTTCTCCTGTGTTTATGCTTTAGTTCTTCTTTGTTTGTGGGGCCAGGTCCAGAGCTCTTTTCGTTGGTGGAAGTCTCAGCTAGCAGAAACGATAATATAATTACAAATTATTGACTATAATGAAACTGAATGGTCCATTGAAACCGATGCTAATACATCTACCTGTACGTCTTGTATGTGTGCTGCTGTATTGGTTGCAATAGAAGTTTTAAATGTTTACGTAAATGCACTACATCGATACCAGCAATAAACTGTTCTCTCACATAGTTAACTACATACAGTCAACTCTCTGCAAACTGACCTTGGTAAAAAATTATTGCTTAAATTGGTAAGCATCGTTTTCAACAACTATTACAAAGAGGATGGCTCTCTGCACATGTATAAATAGTGGTTTCACTTAGGGTCTCCTGAATGGGTTGTATTGTAAACAGCAGGCTGGCCTGTGAGAGAAAACTGGAGGGGAAGCCCCCTGCCTCTGAGCTGGAGCTTTAGTATCCAGGGTGGCCACCAGGCACCCATACACACACGCACACACAAAAACACATCCACACAGACACTTACACACACGTTCACACACAAACACACTTACACAAAGACACACACACACAAACACACTTAAACACACATGCATACACACTCACACACATGCATACACACTAACACACCAACACACACACAAACACACGCACACAAAAACACATCCACGCAGACACTTCACACACACACTCACACACAAACACACTTACACACACACACACACCAACACACACACAAACACACTTACACACACACGCACACCAACACACACACACAAACACACTTACACACACACGCACACAAAAACACACACACACACACACACACACACACACACACACACACACACACACAAACACACACACACACACAAACACACACA
>JAOYSI010001457.1:0-10577 GCA_025775065.1 Hiodon alosoides | reverse complement strand
ACCGAGGGTTAGTACAGTGGCAGCCAGTCCTCTCTGGCGCCCTTCAGGAACCGAGGGTTAGTACAGTGGCAGCCAGTCCTCTCCAGCGCCCTTCATGAACCGAGGGTTAGTACAGTGGCAGCCAGTCCTCTCCGGCACCCTTCAGGAACCGCGGGTTAGTACAGTGGCAGCCAGTACTCTCTGGCGCCCTTCAGGAACCGCGGGTTAGTACAGTGGCAGCCAGTACTCTCTGGCGCCCTTCAGGAACCGAGGGTTAGTACAGTGGCAGCCAGTCCTCTCTGGCGCCCTTCAGGAACCGAGGGTTAGTACAGTGGCAGCCAGTACTCTCTGGCGCCCTTCAGGAACCGCGGGTTAGTACAGTGGCAGCCAGTACTCTCTGGCGCCCTTCAGGAACCGAGGGTTAGTACAGTGGCAGCCAGTCCTCTCTGGCGCCCTTCAGGAACCGAGGGTTAGTACAGTGGCAGCCAGTCCTCTCCAGCGCCCTTCATGAACCGAGGGTTAGTACAGTGGCAGCCAGTCCTCTCCGGCACCCTTCAGGCAGCGGTGCTGATGTGTCAGTGGCGGACCGGGGATGGGGCACTTTAGCATGGCATAGACTCTCCGGGTGGCCCTCAGGGACAGTACGGCCTGAGGAGCGTGTGGGGTGTTCGGAAATCCTTCAGAACCTTTTATTGAGCCTGTGCTGGATCGGCACCAGAAAAATGCTGGTGTAGTGTCTCATTCACGCTCAGTACAAATAAGGTGCTGCCTTGTTAAATAAAAATAACGTCACTCGATCCGTAATTAGGGCCGGCACGATGACCAGTACTGTGACCAGTGATGTGTGGCCATAGGAAGGTATGCATGCAGGCCCTAATGCCATGCTCCTGTAGATCCCCAGCCAAGTGTATATTACGTTCTCCAAACTGGCGACAAAAAAAGGAAATGAATGGTAGTGCTCCTTATGTTGTGGTTTGTATAACGTTACAGCATATGTTTGCTGGCAGGTCTCCCAAGAAGTTAAGCACCATTGGCTCATGTGAGCCATCGTTTTTAGTGGCAGTAGAATTGGGTGGAGGTGAAGTGCATCAGAAGGACCTTTAAAGGTATTTAAAGACAAATAACCTCAATAACCTCAATAAACTCCTGAGTGGTTCAGTTGGTAAAGGCGCTTGCCTGAGTTAAGGCTGAGCTAGAGTTCCCTGATTCAAATCCTGTGAGCTGGAGGTGCCTTGTGGAGGGACGTGCCTCTTCTTCAATCAGTGCTGAACCTCTTGTGCCAGCTGTGTAGCTTGCAGAGTAGAAAAGAGACAGGTGGCTCAAAAGTGACCAGGGTAAAAAGAAAACTAGTTGTACCTCGACCTTATCATGGCGATAAACCAGGATTTGCTAGCTATTCCAAATCGGGGACAAAATATGAAAATATGAAATTAAAATAAATAAAATGTCCTCAGTTATATATGCAACCCTGCTGGTAAATGTGGATCTGCACAAACTGACTTTGAAAAGAAACTGACAATCAAAAGTCATGTTGGAGCTTCTGACAGTCCAGATGAAGAGATGGGGGAGATGCCCAGGGGAACACACTGTTCCTTCTTGAACCCCTCAAAATAGAGCTCAGTAAGCCTTGGGAACGACCCTCTTGAATCTCTTCACCAGTCTTCAATCCCTTGCAAGCCGTCATAGTTGGCGTTTTATTTTGGTTAGATAACACTGCCCCACATAGACATTAGTTTTAGTTTTATATCTGTTCTGTATGATGTGTTTCTCTTGGTTTTGTGTTTGTAACTGCTCTCATTTGCTTGAACGATGATTATATCCCCGCTAATGGTGAATTACTGCTACTGTTTTCCCTACTGTAAGTTACCCTATATAACATATAGTCGCTACTAAGGAATCTAATAATCGATTTTTGGTTGAACAATAGTGGTTTATATACTTTACTTTAAACCTTTAAAACTTCATACAAGTGGTTACAGATTACTAACATATATGTAAAGTTCCCACTTTTTCCCGTTATATTTACGTTCGCACATTTTTATGAATAATTTTCTTTCTTCCCGCACTTTCACGTGTTTCTTAAATAAAGTGTTAGACGTCAAACAGATTGTTTCGGGACTGCATTTTCTCACCAGATTTCTCACAGACATGCTAAGCCAGCTATATCGATAACATAGATTAAGCGAAGATGAGCCCCTGATCCTTGTTGCCAATAATATTCGAGAGAGAGAGGTTAGGAGGAGGGAGGAAAGAAAAGCGTGAGGAGAATTGAGATGTAGGCTGTAGCAGCACACAAGTAATCAAGTCTTCCCTTCAATCTATATATTTTTGTAACCTAATATAAATATATTTTCAGCTCATAAAAAATATATGTTTTTCAAATAAATTTAGCCCATGTAAATGCGGGTGGCCAGGCTTATTTTCCGACCACTCTTTAGATCCACTTCTGTACTACCCAGAACACGTTTTCTATAACCAAGGCACATGCACATATTTTGTCATTGGAAACAAATGCCTAATTTTAATAGTTTTATGCTCAGTTATGAAATTGTATTGTTAGCGTCATATTAGCAAGTGAGTACTCTGAAAATCCACTAGGTGGCGAGAGGTGCACACAGGAATTAGGTGCCATTGTGTCTGTTTCATAAAGCTGGTCCATATGCAATCTCCATTCTTTTGTTGGTCGAGGGTCTGTAAAACCTTTACACAAATATAGCAGTTTTTTTTTTTTGGTCCACATTGCATCATGATAACATGATGCATTATTCTTGAACTTTTTTTCTTTTATAAAGTAAAAAATCAGGTTTCCTTGAACCTCCAAGCATGGCCTCAGATGAGTACTTTCAAGTCATATAAATCACCTTAACCATAAACTGTAAAAAATGTCCTATAGATTTTATAGTAAATTACTGGCAGCAGGGTTGCCAGCAAATAACTGAATATTCACAGGACCTTAACGGTAATATAAACTGACAGAATATGACTGTACCTGAAAGACACAGACATGTATTGTTTTTCAAAACATTACAGTAAATTACTGCACATTGACAGGTAATTTACTAGAACCTGCATCTGCAGAATAGTGTAGCGAATGGTTAAACATGACTCAAGATCAGTACTTTCCTTCAGGTTCTTTTATTCAGACCAAATCCAACATAATAGGCTGGTTGCATTGGCAGCAGGCGGTCACACAAAACTTCACACTCGCCACACACTCAGGACATTGCCCCCCGACCCCCCTGGCAAGTTACAATTTTTCTGTAATTGTAATAAATGCCAACTTACTGTAATTACAACAGTAGTAGCGTGGGCTGTATAAACAGGCATACAAATATGTTCAAAATCAAACAATTTTTTATAGCACATTTTTACAAGAATTTGTCACAACCAGTTGCATTATCCAAGGGCACTCACAAATACCATAAAATTCAGTGCCAGACTTGGACAAATAGAAAATGATTCCCTGACCCCAATGGCAGTGGAGAGAATTCCTGAAAAATGACCTTATGGTAGACACGGAACAATAAAGTAATCAGTGAGGACCTGAGTTGAGAAAACAGAAGCTTCAGCTCTCAGTGGAAGGGTGGAAGGGTGGACAACAGCGGGCTGTAGGTGTTTCATTCTTGATTTTTGGTTCTTGCTGCCGGGACAACGCGGGAGATGATAACCATCTTCACAGAAACGTACAAATTTTTGTACAGGAAATTACCATAAACATTACATTCAAATGTATTTGTGACCGGTCAGTGGAGACAAACACGATGAATGGAAAAACTTCAGCAAGTTTTTCAGCTGCAAGTGCCCAAAATTTAAAAAAATAACCAAGAGTTCCCTTCAAAAACAAAAATCAATTCAATTATTGCCTAATGTTTTCCAGTGCCCTTGTTTAACATCCGAACATGCAATGTGATTAGCATTAATTTACTGTTAACAGGGCTCTTAGTATCAGTACTTATCTTTACTCCCAGAATGCATTTTGATTTACTGTAATGTTCCGCAAGATGGTAGTACAACAGTTTACTGTAAGAAAGTCGCTGTAAATTTACATGCACTTTTTTACATGTGTTGTTATGGCTAGTATAATGGCCAGAGATGGGCGCAATGCGGGACTCTGAGGAAAAAACAATGTTAAAACAGCATTATTTATTGTATATTGTGGTATTTGCTCAACCTGTTAAAAGATGAATTTCCTGGCTTAAATATGGGTAAATCATAACATTGTGTAAAATTACCCTTTCAATCTGCATGTTTGCTGTAATGTACAAACTTTCAGTATACGGCTGATGGGACTATTCAAATAACACTTTAATGTTAGACCTGGCTGCCGTTTATGTCAACAGTCAACACTAAAACAACCAGTGCATGACTGTGCCTGTTGGCTATGGGGCAGTGCCAGTTATGAATGCCAGACTGGTCACAGGTCTGTGGAACTGGGTTTTAATTCAGGCCACTGGCAAGCTGTGAAGCAATCTGGCGATGTGTTGTACCTGCTGGTTTTTAAAAGTTTATTTTTTTTAAATTAAATTTTAAAACATATCTCTTACCCAACAAGTAACGGGACAGAATTTATATCTGTCAAAAAAAAAAAATAGTTACTGAGAATTACCGAGAGAAAGGGCTTGTTAAAGAAGAAATTATGTGACTCAAAACATTTCACCTGTGTTGACTTGATGCAGGTAATATTCACAAAGGCATCTGAATTGGATGACAGTCGGATAATATTATAGGTGAATGTTGAGTCTCTTTGGGAAATGGCTATTATATTGACAAAGACTTGGAGGTTTGTCATGGCACATCATTCATTTCCAAAGAACACTTTGCAAAAACGTTAAATGAGCAAAGACTGCTTTTAAATCTCTTAAATCTTTCACATTGAGTAACATGAATAGGGTGAATCAGTAGGAATGACTGAATTCTCTTTTAAAGTGTATTTATTACCTAACTGAATTTTATTCTAAATGATTCATAAAAAATGTAAATCATCTGAAGCTTTTTATTCATCATCATTAACTTGAAAAGGTTTGAAATAAACCTTTGAAACCGAGATGGGATGTCCTCAGTGATATTCTTGTAGTATTATAAAACAAAATTCTGGCTATTGAAATTCTTTGCATTCAAAAGTTGCCCTAGATCCCCTGGGCAACGCATATGGAAACAGAGAGGCGCTTTTAGAAATGATTGAACAAGGAAGATTTGCGTTGCACGGCGACACACAGAAAGCCTGAGCTGTCAGCCAAAGGGCGTACGCTGATAAAAATAACAGAGGTGAAAAAGGATCAGCTGATCTAGTTTTAAAAAAAGGGAAGCCCCCTAAACAAGACGAGGAAAACCACATCAGTGCCGTTTAAAAGTAACTGTTGTTTCCAAAATGCATTTTCTTAAAGCTATATATTTTTAGGTTCTATTGATCAGCGGAGAGAATTGGCAGAGGCTAAACGCGAGCGTGGCTTTAACTGATGAGACTGTCTGGGGAAGAATTTTGATATGGCTCGCTGTACTTGGCTGGGAAATCCAGAGCAGTTCAATAAACCGTGTCCTTCAAAAGATTTATCACAGGTGTTGGAGAATTCCGTCATCCACATCTCTTTGTTTTTTTTTAAATCTTCTGGCTCAGCTGGGCTTTTAAAAAAGTTTGGTGGCCAGAGGCTGGTTTCTAACATTAGGTTGATGGATGGTGGCGGTGCAATTTCAGGAGCTGAAATAAGGATAGAGGAAGTGATTTTGAGACAGCTTTCAAAGCCAACAGCTAAAAAAAAAAAACACTGAAATGATTAACAGATGGTTTACCCTGGCGAAGTGCGCAGTCCGATTGCAACATCATGAGTGAGTGAGGCAGAAGGTGGAATTAAAGGTCTTTTGTTGGGTTGAGTCAAGTCCACAAACAAGTCCACCATGTAAAAAGGCTTAAGGCCTAGATGAGCGAAAGGAGAAGTCAACAACAAACTTATGGAATTTAGTAGATATTTTTTAAAGCTAAAATACATTTAATTTAAGTGCAAAAGCACCCCAGGGTGCTGCTGAAGATTCAAACTTTAAACCATTGTAAAAGTCAACACACTTGTAACATGAAAAAAACCCCCAGATATTTTAATGGCTTTGCTTAAAGGCTAAAGCAGGAAACTAAGAGTGGCATCAATATGGATATTTCTATCTCTAAAACGAATCACCCGTTGAAATAATAATTGAGGTCATTTTTGCTATTCAGACAATAACATCAAAAACGATGAAACCATAGATCACAACAGGTCTGCAAGAAATAGTCTTAAGGACGGATTAGTGGAATGATTATATTCCACTGTACCAGGGCACAGGAGCAAATTAGTGTTTTGCGATGTGGAACCCAAGTATTTGAATGCAAGCTGGATTTCATTAAGTTCGTGTAAAGGTACACCACCTTATAAAAGAGCGGGGCTTGCCTGATGCAGAATGGGCCCTGTTATCTGGTTCGAATCCTGACCATGTAATTTGCCTATTGTGACTGGGAGCACTCCACGGTGGTAGCAGAATTGGCAGAATGCCATCCAGGCCGGGGAGGGTGGGCTATGGGGCTTCTGAGCGGCTTGGCGGTGAACCTTGTTGCCTTCAATACAAAAAAGAGATGGATGGCTCACCGGAGGGTGAGAAAATCCCATGTTGACTCGGGACAATGTGAATTTTGAGATTTAATTATGAGTGGACGGCCAACAACGTTGACTCACATTTATAACTAGCAACACGGCACTCGTGAAAATTACGGAACTGTCAGAAACGGGGCAGCGCCTGTTTTACAAATGCAGTAATATAGATAACATGATAACATTCACACATTTTTTTTAATAGAGGAAAAAAAAAAAAAAGTATTTCCATCTCATTTGGTGATCCTTAAAGCCTGGCATCCTAACCAACTGATTAGTTTGCCTGAATGGACTGAGTTAAAAAAAGATTGCAAAAGAATGTTTTTAATCCAATCTTGACAGTGGGTACAACAGCATTTGCAGGAACTTCTGTAGGGATTCTGCATTTAATTAATGTCTCCTATACTGATGTTTTGTTTGGAGTAGTAAACAGACAGTCAACACACGAACACATCCGAAAACCCCCAAGGAAATGTAAACATTATATGCAGTTTTTATTTGGGAAAAGAACGTTGAATGGTAAAGATCACTCCCTTCTTGTCTCTTTTCGGTTGCCAATTGGTGCGTTGTCACTTGACAAGTGTAACCCTTACAGAGGCCAGTATGCTGCTCCTCTGGAAAGAGGCAGACGTTTTTACTAGCTTCTGAACCGAGCGGCGTGTCAACGTCGGTGGGCGCGGAGGAAGATGTAATTATATGATAGCGGCAATCGGGGTGTCTGCCACCTTTGAAAATACCACGCAACGGATCTAGAAGGTTTTCCTTTTTTTGCGATTAGAAAAACGAATGACACAAAACCTTGCGTTTGCAGATCAAGGAAACACATATCAGATGCCGTTGTCTTATTTTCTCAGCTGCCACATTCTCAGATCTCAGTGGGTAAAAGGGAGGTGATGAATTGTGGGCATCAAACATTATTTAATTTGGTGTTTCTGCGTTTCAACTTCTCAGCTCCACTCCAGGATTAGCCAGACAATGCTTGAGATATTGTGTGTGTGTGTGTGTGTGTGTGAGAGAGAGAGAGAGAACGTTGGTTAGAATGGATCCATAAAGAGAAAACTGGAACAATGTCTCCCACCCGGGAGCAATGAGCTTCATTAACGTGCTGGATCCTCTTCCTTTGCCCTTCGGTCGACGACGGCCTGTGCTGTAATAGTCAGAGCACGGGTATCTGAACCAGGTCGCTCCGCTGAGGTTTTGTCTACCTGAACAAAGTTAATTAATTTATTCATTTAAATACTTGGGGGAAAAAATAAACAAAACCAAAAACTTACATTACAAAAATGGATTGGACTTGATTGAATACAAATCAGATACGAGCTGAGTACTCTGCACAACCTGACTGTTAATGGCATTTGTCAAAAGATGCTACTCAAAGTTTGTATGAATTTTGAAAATGTGCTCCTTGCTGATCCCAGCTATGTTTTGCCATCTGTGGCCATCATGTAGAACAGTGATACAGATTACTATTTATCATAATAAAGATCAATTTGTTTGGTAAACTAATTAGTCTTTACAAGCACTAGAATAATTTATTAATTAAATAATAAATCTCAATTAGGCAGAATACTAATGAGTGTTACTAATTGTTTATTTAGCAAGGTGTGCTTTATATTGTCTCTGTGCTCTGTATAGATCACTGAATAAGGGAGAAATGTCCACAACTACCACTGCTATCACCACTACTACCACTACCACTGCTATCATCACAACTACCACTACTACCGCGGCTATCACCACAACCACCACAACTACCACTGCTATCACCACTACTACCACTACCACTGCTATCACCACAACTACCACTGCTATCCCCACAACCACCACAACTACCACTACTACTGCTACTATCACCACAACCACCACTACTACCACTACTACTGCTGCTATCACCACAACCACCACTGCTATCACCACAACCACCACTACTACCACTACTACTGCTGCTATCACCACAACCACCACTACTACCACTACTACTGCTGCTATCCCCACTACTACCACTACTACTGCTACCACCACAACTACCACTACTACCGTGGCTATCACCACAACCACCACAACTACCACTGCTATCACCACTACTACCACAACTACCACTGCTATCACCACAACCACCACTACTACCACTACTACTGCTGCTATCACCACAACCACCACTACTACCACTACTACTGCTGCTACTACTACTACCACCACTATTACCATCACCAACACCACTAATACTACCATCACCACCATCACTACTACTACCTTCACCACCAAACACCACTACTACCATCACCACCACCACTAATACTACCATCACCACCAACACCACTAACACCACTACTACCATCCCCACCACCACCACTACTATCACTAACAACACCACTACTACCACTACTATCACCACCACCACCACCACTACTATTGTCACCACCAACTCCACAACTACCACCATTACTACCACTACTACTATCACCACCACCACCACTACTAACATCACCACCAACACCACTACTACTACCACTACTACTAAGACTACTACTATCACCACCACCACTACCACCACTACTACTACCATTATTAATAGCAATAACAAGGCTTTAATTCACAACCACATAGTATAAGCTTCCAACAATAGTGTCACAGAAGACACAGTTCCCTTTCATGGAGTACAAGAGGATCTCTTATCTGTACTCCAGGGGTGGGTAGGGTTCGTCGCCCGTAGCTGAATCTCAAACACCGTGTATTTCACTACATCAAAGTTTGGTCAGCAGAGAGAACAGAAGCCAGCTGAACTGGGTACTCGGCTTACAACACCAGACCCTAATTGCAGACACACAGGCAGATACTCCAAGAAATGCCACAGTGTGTGTGTGTGTGTGTGTGTGTGTGTGTGTGTGTGTGTGTGTGTGTGTTTGGGGTTGGGCAACTTGGCAATTAGGACGTCCCATTAGATCCAGCATATGTCCCATTAGCTTTGTGGATGCAATAATGTAATATAGAACTGCCTCTCTCATCCACACCCTATATAATTGTTTAAAAAGCAGTTTCCTGTACGCAGGAAAGGGTTTCGTTTGAAGAGCACCGAAACCAAAAAAAAAGAAAAACAATTAATATTTATAAGAACTCTGCAGGCCTAATACTGGACAGCATTGTGATTAATAAACACAAATGTTCTGCCTTCGATCAATGCGTTCAGTGATACCTCAGGACAGATCAAATCTACTCCACAGCATATCGTGTGCTACAACACACGGTCACCGAAAGACTGCCTGCAAGTGGGCGGAAAAGGCAACACCATGAGCAGGAGGAGGCAGCCAAATTCACTCTTCACTCCCACCACTTTATTGCCTATCTGGAGATGCTGCCATGCGTGATCACGCTCAACTCGTTACCCCGAACTAGCGGCACGATGCGGGGGATTCCGTCATTGACACGGGGTCGCTGTGCTACTGTAGCATAGGCAGTCTGATGCAACTACTGAAAGCCAATGACAGCACCTACCCACGCGAAGAAAAAAAAACGTTCGTTGTCTCGCAAGCACATGAGGTGAAGCTGGATCCACTTACCTGAACCGTCACTGGTTGCCAGTAATATGAACACTGTACAGTGGCATCTGCTTATCTTTGAGAAGCACAAGCAGTTCATTTCCTTATTTCTTGCTTATAATGTATGCCCTGATAGTTAAAAAAGGCCCTACTTTTGTCTCATTGCTGCTTAGTAATTGCCAGCTACTTGTTATATATATCTTTCAAGTTGAAGTTTACTGCAGTGAAGCCATCAGCCCTTTGACCGCTAAATATGTTATCCACTGTGTTATTAGCGAAGAACCGAGGAGTTAAGATACCAGGCAAGCCATAAATCGCGTAAACAGCGTATGACCAAGGATGCAGAGTTTGTGCCCAATTAGTCACATCAAGGTTTAACATTATATGAACTTTTTTGGGTAATTTACCTGTGATTTAGTTTGTTTTACCTAGCTCTACACCTTTTTTT
>JAOYSI010001456.1:0-14523 GCA_025775065.1 Hiodon alosoides | reverse complement strand
GAGGAACCTGCCATACTGTAAATGTACCTACTTAATCTTGAGTTTTCTTTGCTGAAAGAGTGATACAACCCTGAAACCCTGAAACCCTGAAATGGCTCAGAGCTCCCACTCCTCTTCCTGCGTTTAGCATGTTACAGGCTGAACTACTCCAGCAACAATAAACCAGGCTGGAGTTTAATGCTGGAGTGGCAGATGTCAGTGTTTGAACCGTTTTCAGTGCTCATATGCTTCATATGTTTTGTCTGCACATTTGGATAGAAGCAAAACCGTCTACCCAAGTTTATTTTTAAGGCTTTGAATTTCCTGGTTTTAAAATCAAGGACTTTTAGTTTGTAATGGATCTGTGCGGCCTTACCCAGGATGAGAAACAGGAATTCACTCATTGGCACTCCCTCCTCTTCCTCGTGGTCACCTCTATGCACAGATGCCTTACTTATTAATCACATAATCATTGTTTGCGCCATCTTAAGGTGAAATATAAAGTTATAGTTTGCTGCCATGTCCTACCTTCACCTCAGGAGACAAGAATGTTTTTATCCAGGTAAGATTGAAAATAATCTCTCTCTAAGAACATTACGAATTACACTTGTTTCCTCACTCCTCAGAGGACGGATTCCCAACTGCGTGGATCAGCCCAGGTTATAAAAGGCCAATCGGGAATCCACCTCTTTCTTTTCCTCGTCTGGAATTCGTCTGGTGCGCCCCCTGCTGGGAGCGATATGCAATGGTTCCACGGAAAATGCAACTGTATCAGCCCAGGGTCCGGAGCTAATATTTTGCCCCTGCCTGTTGGTCATAAAAGGCTTCATCTTGTATCTCTCGTTTATTACACTGAAACCATGATTCTGGATCTGTACAAACAGAAAACCAAAACTCATTATTTTTCACCACAGCATAGAGAAACCGAGTGCAGTCCTCTCCAGGCAGTTAACGGCATAACGATGTTAACAGGGCTCTCATTTTGAACCCAAGTGAGCTGGAAGTTGTTTCTGTTCACGAGTGGGAGATCACAAGCACAAGCACAAGCACACAGACCTAACAGACTTCCCACATCGAGGGGCGAGGTCTAAGACCAGGGTGAGTTTTTAGATCGGTTTTAGGGAGCACGTGGAAATGAAGCGCGCATTACAACACTTACAACATTTTTCAGCTTCTCTCTTAGGTAATGCAACACAGACCAGTTGGCATCCCATATTCTATACAGCAATATTCCACCATGTTCATGTACTAACACAAGCAGGCATCTGAACTCACAAGGTAATTGGACTGGATTTAACGACCAGCTTCTGACTGGCAGTCTGTAAATCTTCTCCGAACTAATCCCATTGTCGCACTGTAAACTGTCTGCATTCTCCCATTCTAAAAATGGCTTCAATCCAGGAATCTGTCGTTCATTAAGCTCCCTTGACTAAATTCCAGTTTGCATCTGCATGCAGTCATGTGTTTTAATGGCCACCTTTAATGTATCCTAAATCATGTCGGTTATACGTTATTCCCACACTCTCTACCGTCACACAGTACTCTCCAGGACACCCTATAAACCTTCACGTGAGACCCAACATTCAGGCACTCCAAACACAGTTAAAGAAGGCAGGGTTGTAAACTATGATGACATTAAACAAGATGGTTTTAATTAAAGAATGTTTTTAAATCCGACCATCGCACCAGCCTTCCGTCTCCAGCCAGATAAGTCAGAGAGCTCATAAAACAACTGGAGGCAGGAAGACGCCGTTTTCACAACCTGTAAAAACAGTTAATCACAGCAGAAAATGAGCTTCTGTACAAAATACCGCAATCATTTATGTTTAAATGTTTCTAGTATAAAATTTATACTACTTGTTTCATACATACATGTATACATACACTTGTTTCCGATGATTCTTGATTAATGAAAAGGAGCCCACAACCATCTCCTAAATTTAAAGTTGAACTGCACCAATATTTACAGATTGAGAGAGCATTTCTTAAAAATGTGTCTTTTCCTAAGTAGCGTTTTTATCAACATGTCCTGTGAAATTATGTGCCTAAGTTACTGCCAACTTCTCTAGATCTGTGATAAAAAAAAACCAACTAGAACCAACTGAACCACAAATCGATTCAGTTGAATTTACTGTAATGACGCATGTAAGTGGAATAATTTTGCACTCCCAGAAAACACACTTTCTCAAAAAATGTGGCTTTTAAGATTAATATAAATTTAACAGGTTTTTGATGCTGGGCCGAGTATATTAATAGCCAAGAGTTCTGTTTCCAATTGAGTTAGAGTGTTTTATCTCAATGTCTTTAGATGTCCCCTGACCTGACCATACGCTACAGCAGACATGATAACTAATCTGACTAGGTTAGTTATGCCCTGACAAACTAGGTTAGCTATGCCCTGACAAGATTAGTTCTCGGTTTTCAGTGCTGTATGCTATTAGAGCCAAATTTACAGAACTAAATGAATGTCTGAGCATTATTAGAATATGTGTGATCAACTCCAAAAGCTTCCCTCCTCATTGACGCAGTAATCTTCCCTTCACAGCGTTGGCAGTCAAACGCACGCATGTCCAGTGGCCCTGATCGTGGATCTCCTTAGGTTCAGACAATGCTTTGTGAAACCATAAAGATGCAGGGAACCTGTTGCGTGCAAAGACTGAGTATCAATAAAACCAAGGAAACTTATAAACAGCACAGATCAGCAATTAAGAGTTTGACTGAGCTCTGAGTCTAGATCCTACAAATTCCCGTAAAGACATAAGCCCTGTCTACCAAACGTCATGGAGATGGTCAAATCATTTCATATAATATTACAACATCTGGACTACCCGTAATAAAAAAATGCCCTCAAGGAAAGGCATCATTTAACAATCAACCCTTTAATAATATTTCACCAACATTTCTCTCAACATTGGCATTTCTGGCCCTTTTATAAACATTTGTTCTCTAGGTTTACCAGTCGTTTTCTGAGAGAATCAGGATGAACCGACTTGTAAAAGCTGTTTCTGTTAACTGACGCCAGAGGTGGTTCTTTGATCTTTACAACCAATCAGATGGCAAATTTGTGGGGCAAACGGTGGTTTTCCACACTGTTGCAACAAACGGTGAGACAAGACATTCTTTCCCCATAATCCCATTAATGGAGTTAAGCCAGAGGCTGGGTGTTTGTGTTCAGTTGTGTGTGCCCATGAGACGAAGCACTGAACCCAAGCAAGTGGAATGTATTCCCTGTTTTTGAGCGTAGCGTACATCTGACACCGAAACTGATCGTTCTTGGTGTATCTTCCCGGCAGGGCAGAGATGTCCAGATGCCCACAGTCCGGTTTCTTTTGGAAATGTATGAAGTTCTGGTCTGGTGGTGACCTCGTGAATCAAAAGTGCAATAAAAACAGACGTGCAAGGAGGGGAGAAGTACGGGAAAATGATCAGACCGGGCCTATCCAGTAATTACCAGAAACAAAATGTGTATTCCCCGTTCCTTCCTCACATTTTATATGGCTTGTGGCAGGACGTCCCGCTCTTCGATGCCCGAACTGCGGCTGTGGTTTCATTCTATTTTTGCACCAGTGCCCCCTGCTGGCTGCTCTTCAGAGGGCGCGCAGTGCAGACACGGCCTGGGGGTTGGGGGTTGGGGGTTGGGTCTGGGATGGGGGCGCTTGTGTGGAGCATGCAGCCATTGGCGGTGGCTGCCTGCTTGGAAATCGGAGGACACACGAAGCCAGACTCCACGGACGGCATGTTTTATGATAGCTGAAAATACAACGCGTATATTTAGCCTATGAGACAAACTGGGTCTTAAAAAAGATTCCCGGATACAATTTCAAACTGAACAGCAACGGTGTGGAATGGCCATGCTGGGACTGAAGCCAACAACCTTCAGGATGCAAGCCTTCATTCTGAAGGTCTAATCAAAGGAAAAGAAAGACCAGACCTGGTACGTGCCAATAGGTTACCATTTCACGCAGCCCAGCTTAAAAGTTTAGTTCTCTGTGAACATGATGCACTGTCCTCAACAACTCTGTTCCAGTGTAGCGTGACAACTAAAACCCCCTTGAAACTTTCAGTATTATATGGAGTTAAATAGATATATCATACAGAGAATACAGAGGACTATATAATCAAAGTACAACAGCAAAAACACCGGTGAGGCTGTCAGTTCCTCAGAAGAATTTAAGTTGTAGGCAGTAAGATATAAACCAACCCACTCAGAATTTCCTCCTGGGAATCTGGATTTATTTTCCTCAGTTAATAATTGCATTTTTTGCAACCGATTTTTTGCTACGTTTCCGGAAGTAGAGGCAGATGCAGGGATGCAGCAGAGACCTGATTTAGGACCTGAGACCTGAACTTCTGTTTGAGGAAGGGTCTTGGATGTCAATGTTCGTGGCCTGCAGGATCTGCTGGCTTCCCCTCCTACCTCACCTCTTATTGTCTAGGTGGAGCAATTCATTCCATTTTAAGTGATCTCACCCATTTCCAAGCGAAAATTGGAAGCTAACTCTGAGATCACGAGAAGATCCCTGGTTTAAAAAAGTCTCTTTGTTGTTAATTGCAAGATCAAGATGAATAAGTATGTTTATTTTCCACCAAGAACTACCAATATGTTATTATGTTAGTCATATATTGAATCCAACTTTAAATTGTAAACACATCTCTCTCTCTCTCTCTCTCTCTCTCTCTCTCTCTCTCTCTCTCTCTCTCTCTCTCTCTCTCTCTCTCTCTCTCTCTCATAAACATTCTACCGTGTACTAGTTCTTGGGTGAAGCAAATCTATTGTACGACTGTGGTTGAAGCTCACAGGAAAAGGGCTTGGTTTTCCAGCGTACCAGCAGCCTCATCATAGCCTGGTCTGCGACTGGGGCTCGGAGACAAGCAACTGCCAGCAACTAGGCATAGGACAAGAGATATCGGAGCCAGGCACCGACGGACACTGGCAGACTTGGCAATAGCAGTTAAAGAAACCCAGCTTTTGGCTCAGTTTAGACTTCAACAAGGAAAATCTCGAAAAGGGGAGGAAAGGAAAAATGGGACATACCGTGTTATCTATTTTGATGACTCTGTTGACCCACTCTGTTTGGGAAAACGTCGAGGTAAGATCTGAAAAGCACGCACTTGATTCAAATTTAATATAATAGCAGTTTCTGGAGAATACTATGTCAATTTTTGCGAATTTGTACATGCCTGCGCAAGCACTGTCAACTGATAAGTATAGTGTCTCATAGAGAATTTAATGGTCGTTGAATCGTTCATCCTTTTGAAATGAAACCAAACACAATAGAAGAACCGCAACATTTTCAGTTTAGGTAATATGGTTAGTGGTTGCATTTGTTATCTGCATTTAACGTTATTGCAGGAAAACCAATAATTAAAATAAGCATCATTTTAGGTATGCCCCGTTTTTGCTGGCGCTAGCGAAAGGGGGAGAAAGGGGAAACCATCTGGGACGTCGCTGTGATGAATGGAGAGATAAATTTGTCGAACGTCTTTATTGCAGGTGGCGGGCCATGCCTTTTTCATAGGGGGATGGTTCTCAAAGACTAATTGAAAAAAATTACGTGGGGCACTAACAAATTCGATGTATTTTATACTGCTATTGAATAGCGTTTTAACAGATTTATCTCCTAGCATGCGACAGAGAATGCGCATTCATAAATAATCGAGAAATTCAGCGTCTTTAGTTTACGGTTGCAATTCTCTGAGTAATCCAAGGTGGGTTTGCAAGCATTCTTTTTCCATTATTTAGACTGACAGTTTAGTAGATAATCATCTGTTGGATGAGACCATATGTAAGGCTATATCACTGCCCCCCCAATCCAGTTTAATCATCAATTTTTTTTGTGTTTTAGATGCAACCACCCAGATATTTTTGATGTCAGCACAGTTGCAATAGAATTTTGAGATATTTTACTAATAGTTCTCCCAAAGGATGAAAGATAAAATTTGAGGTCAGATTGTGGTTGACGCCACAGTAGGCCTATATTATGCTTGCTAAGAGGGTAATAAATAACAAGGCACATGCTGTCTATATACAATTATGTGTATACATGACAAATCTGACTCTGATTAAATATCTTGCAGAAGAGAAATGCTTATATTCATTCGATGGTTAATTGAGTGAGGGCTGCTGAATAGAGGAATTACCGATTACAACCAAAATGGTGGACTCTTCAGGCTGTATTTGAAGGCTTGCCTTTGCTGTAATAAATAGTAACATCCAGCTATTCCCATGTAGAAAGCATTGCACAGTCTTGTTTTGTTTTGGATTTCATGGACATATTGTAATAGTGTTAAAGTATGACCCAGCATTACTGCCTATTCCCTAAGGGTACTGTGTTTTCTGAAGAGATCTTGACATTGCCACACCACTGCCTTACCACAAGTATGTCCAGAAACACTCTGTGGCTCATCAGCCTAACTGTCATGTCTACATGTACTGGACAGAGAAAAAGGTTTTTAAACCTTTCTAATAAAACTCCTCATAAAGAGCAGACACAGAAAGATGTACACTGGATGCTCAGATCCACCTTTTGTACCTAGCCACCAAGTGTCACTTAAGCCCAGATCAACTCTCAGATGCCAGTTCAGTATGACTAATCTAGTCTAGAGGCACCGCATGAGGAAATAAAACTTTGCTGACAAACCACTGCTCTGAGAACAGAATTGATCGTGACTGTACCTTGAGTCACATAACTTTCTCACGGGCACACTCCTTGTTAGCAGCTGTATAATTATGCATTGAAGTCTGACTCTTAATTTAACATTGAAGATTTTTAGAGGCTCACTTAAAACTGCATGTGTGTTTTCGTCCCAGGTAGATGGGAGTTAGCTACCCTGATTATTGCATGAACTCTTTGTGATGCTCTTTATGGGGGGGGAATCCCATAACCCATATTTAACTTTATGCAGTGAAGATGCCCCACCCTGTAGATTTAATGAAGCCAGTAATGTTTGTAGCAAATTTGTGCCATTATATGGTCTGAGCACCAGCTCTCTGGCCCTGTAAACAAGAAATTTCAAGCCTTCATCTGAGAGAGTCTAGGTTTCTTCATACTTCTTCGTCTTCACAATTAAGAATCACTACATTAAACCAATGGAAACATCGATGTGGACCATTTTTTAAAATTAAGTATGAGTTTTGCAAAGAAAGCCATAGGGCACCATTTTCTCAGCAGCACCAATGCATGATGGGAGAAGGGAAAAAAAATGTATTTGAACTACCATCAACAGCCACCAACCCTGGTGGTGAAAACCAATATGCACGCAAAATATTTGAATGAATGTTCCAGAACTCAAGCTAAGGTTCTATCTCTTTGTAGGTAATCCAGCTGAACCACTGAGTAATGAGAACATGTCAGTGCTGCAGGCCTCAGGACAATGTAAGGAGAAAGTTACTCTGTAGAAAGGAGGGGGAACAACGACTAAGTTGGATGTCACTTATGGACAGAAGCTGAGGAGGCACTTTGTTTCCACCACAGTATCGTCAACTCTGTCCTCAATGATACGTCTTTTAACTAGTAGAAAGGTTTAGGCTTGGGTTTACATGTCCTTTGCTTACACAATCTCTGCAGTCCTTGACAGCAGCATTTGATAATTCTGAGTGCCAGATGAGTAGTTTAAACGGCAAAGAACACTTTAGAGAGGAAAGGAATCCTCTCCTCCATCACCATTACATGGTCAACAATCTACATGCCCTTTTTTGATGAGTCATGGAAGTAAGACCTAATTTTGTGGGGGCAATCAAGTAGACAGTTTAAGACAGATCCTCAGTTTGGTGAAACCGCAATACTTGTCCAAGGGACAAGTGCCCCTAGGTTGTTAGTATTTTGGGATCTATAGCGCCTACATTCAGTTTGCTGTGTTACAACATGAAAACTTGATGCATTTAAATTATCTTTTTTCCTTTTATCTATACCTAATCAACACTTTGATAAGGCAGTATCATTTTTGTGGTGACAAAGAAAGATACTGAAATGTCTTGGTTAGTATTCACCTTCGGAGTCAATACTTGGTAGAACCACCTTTGGCAGCAATTACAGCTGTAAGTCCTGTGGGATAAATCATTTTAGTTTGCAATCTGGATCATGCAATATTCACCCATTGTACTTGGGGAAAAAAGATTTTGGGCATCCTTGCTGAACAGCAATCCTTAAGTCTTGCCGCATATTCTCAATTGGTTTAAAGTCTGGGCTTTGACTGGGCCACGTTCTCCAGTGTCGCTTTGGCTGTGTTTGGGATCATTGTCCTGCTGGAAGGTGAATCTTCATTCCAGTTTTAGGTCTGTTGCAGACTGAAGCAGGTTTATTAAGCTCCATCCATTCTGTTCTCTAACCTGACATGCTTCCCAGTTCCTGCCAATCAAAAGCATCCTGATGAAATTATGCTACCACCACCATGATTCAATGCAGGGATGATATCCCCTGGGTGATGTGCTGTGTTTTGCAACATACGAAACACTTTGCATTTAGGCCAGATAGTTCCATAGTTTTTTATATTAATAAATCTTTGAATGGGCTTTTACCAGAAATTACTTCCTTCTTGTCATGCTCCCAAACATGCCGGTTTTGTACCTAAGCTATTGTTGACACATGGACAGTGTTCCCATCTCAGCCACGTAACAGGTCTTTCAGAAATGTCATTAACCTCTTGGTGGCTTCCCTAATAATGTCCGTCTGACCCGACTGGTCATTCATGGGGGACTGGCAGATTCTGGGTGGTGCCGTATGCCTTCCACTCAGACTTTGAAGAATTTTGGAGACTATTTCATATTTGTAAATACTCTTTAAAACCCCTCGTCTTATCTGTGCCTTTATCTTATTTGAGTCATTTTGTAAGATCCTTGGTCTTCATGGTAGTATCACTGGGTTGATTGCACTATCAAACAGTGGGACCTCAAAGAGACAGATATATTAATTAACTAATTTAAAAATGTACGTTTATTGCACACGTGTAGACTCAATTTAACATATTGTGAGAATTCTAAAGACATTTTTATTTAAATACTTGTTTTTTTTCCTTAAATATACACAGTTTTTTTCACATTTTAATGCCTCAAGATTTCAGGTTGTAGTACAAAAAACTGAAAACATCCAGCAGGGCCCTCATTAATGTCCCCATCTTTGCACTGGTATTCAGAGGTATCCTCAGTTAGTGTTACAAATTCAGTCACATCTAAATTAAGTTAATGCAAGCAAGTTTAATTATGTCGTAGGGGTTCATTTTTAACTAAGTGCTTTTGCATTGCGTTTTGATATCTGAGGAATATATATTTGCCCATAATTTGGCACGATTTAATTCTTGTCTTCATGTATATACTTCAGTTTTATACAAATAATTTATTTGATTTATAATAGTTAGGGGGCAGTATTTGTATCTTTTATTTTGCTTGCTTGGTATCCAGGGGCGCTGGGAACGACCTGGGAAAAATCAGGAACTACTCTGCAATCAGTTTTAAAAAAAACATAATTAAAGCCTAATTAAAGCATTGGGTAGCATTTCGAATTCAAGATATAAGTTCTCCTTATATCTATTTGTCTATTCATAAATACTTGTATACTCAATAGAAGAGTATAAAAAGACAATGAAATTATTTAGACATATATAATTAGCTGTGTTCATAAGTATGTAAGACCAAAAAGCTTCTAAAATTGCTGGAAAAAACAGAATAGGGAAATCCAGTAGATTTTAGACAATCAAACCACAAGAAACACAAAAATACCTTATGAATTCTCCATCCTCCATCCCAGAGCTAAGATTAGCCAACTGGTTCAACCGTAGCATCTAGTGGCGTCTAGGAGTTTTCTACTGACTATATAGTTTTAAATGATTGTCATTAAGTACTTTTTCCTATTTACTGTGACACTGTTAAGTACTGATGCTACAATCCTCTGGTGTGGGCACTGAGACAATAAACTGGTTATATCTACATATTTAAGATAGAAATCCTAACAAAGCATTAACTGGTTCTATACAACCATTTCACAAGAAAAACAAAAACAAAACAAAGAACAACAGAGGCTGCAATGATGAGAATAGAATTAAAAATCCATAATTTTTGAATAAGTGAATAAGTATTGAAATCAAGGCAGTTACCTTAAGTCACTAAACATTTCTATGAAGTAAGAACACCAAATGATTTGGTTATACAGAGGAGCTCTATATTTTGTGCAGGGTGGGATTATGCATTGAAATGATTGGCTTACATGCTGACTCTAAGCCTAAAAGAACTAGGCCTTTACATTACTTGGCTTTTTACTGCTTGACAAAAGATTACCTTGTGGTATTGTGCTGTCTTGTCAGAATATTGCTTTTTACTTTCCCTTGACTTTTATTTGACATAATAGCTCTGGAAAAGGATCAAGAGGTTGCTATGATTTCATTAGTTCTAAGTGATATTTTCAGACATGCATGAAACCCTGATATTTTTTTTTTTCAGTTCAATTAAGGAATAGGCTAATTCCAATTCGCAACAAAGTATTTCTGGTTTAAAAACCACAGGTAATGTTGGCAGAATACGTAACACCGCGCACGTTTCCTTAACTGTGTGGTAAAATATTAAAACTTTTGCTCTTTTGCCGCATGAAAGAAAAAAGACCGTGACTGCTTACAAATATTATTTAAATGAATTTTGTTGAATGAAAAAGGAGGGCGGGGGTTTGACGTTAGTTGGCGACCAAGCTCAGGAACAAAGCCAGGGATGAAAAAAAGAAAACAATCATACAGCGTGGAACCCCCTTGTTTAAACCCTGGAGGTTTTAATTTTGTAATAGCCACATGGCATTTAGAGTTTTATTTACTGGTCAAAGTTAGTTTAGATATTAGGAGGATGGACAGTATAGTTTACCTATTAGAGAGGGGGTTTATATACGCACTATAGGCCACATGTTTGCTTAGTTTGATCTTGCTTAGTTTTTTCTTGCTAAACTGTGCCAGAGACCGATTTCACTGAAAACCTCTCTCACTTGCTAGCTAATTACAACATACGCCACCAACCCGTTTTCTGTTGCGTTTCACGATAAAGCCTGCTCTTTCGCTGAACGAAAATGGAAATAGTGTCTCCAGTTTTCATATGTGCCTAGCAAAGACTGCCGAACGAAGACATTTTTAAGAGGAAAAAATATAAAAAATAATTTGGCCACACATCGTACCTTGAAGATGTAATGTAAAGATGCGGACATTTGGCTGCATACTCCACAGGCTCAACCCTCCCACACACATTTGACTGTAAGGCGGGACCAGCTCCCTGTCTAATTAATTTCGGCGTCGAGAGATAATCAGATGTTACTGATGGTTTGGAATGCACTGCGTCCCGTCCTTGTGCGCGCGCCTCTGGCCAAATGTACCATTTTGCTGTATTTCATCTTTTATTCACATGAGCTGCCACAGGCTTTTACACTAATGTGGTGTCTCTGGATAAAATCTTGCGTCATCGCCGTACCCTCAGCAGGCCATGTAGACCTATCAGCCGCCGGCTGGAGACCTAAGGAACTTTAATAGTGATTTTGGTCTCGGAAGAAGCCATCTCGGAGTTAAACGAGTTGACTTGCGTAGAATAACACAATGCCGTGATTAGCACCATGCTGAGCCCAAATCATGTCACTAGAGTGCGAGTGGGTAGTATGTGGATATGAAAGGCGTGCGCGAGAGGTAATGGGAAGCCCATAGGGTTTGTCCAAGAACACACTTGTCAAACTAATCTCTCTCAGTGCAAGGGACAACTATGGTAGGGCTGAATACATGAACAGGAGCACAAAGTCCTGTCTATACTGCAGAGAAAGGGGTAGAGGCATCATTGCCATTAGAAAAATGGGCTCAAAGTCTCTGCTGCCGTTCCAGAGAGAGCTGGTGGGAAACTCCAGCTTGTTCTCGGGTGCATAGATATCTTTCTTAAATTGTGTGAGAAAGCATCACAGTTACAGATATACTGTATAATCGTCTGTGTTACAGACTTGAAACTGTGTACAGAGTAAACATTATGAAGTTTTCTTCAGCAATGGCGCACAATTGGCAGAGTGCAGCCTGGGCTGGGTTAAATTGGCAGTGATTATCTGGGCTTGTTGCTATCGAGCATTTCCTACCGGCTTCCTGGGTGCCTGCTGGCTGGGTGGTTCGAAGGCAGAAAGGACTAGCCTTACCCTCCCCATGTGAGGTGGTGGTAGAAGTCTTACCGACAAGCTGAGATTAATTAGCACAATTGGTGATTCCAAATTGGTTGGGAGAAAATGATGAAAAATAGTTATTTGAAAAAAAATAAAAAATTAAGCCTGTTATTTATTTATTTAGTAGAATTTACCTGACAAGATTTATTTATTAGCCGCTGTTTGAATATAACAGAGCAGTAGCTTGGCGACTTGGTGTAGGACCTGATGAAGTAAAAAGGGGCAGCTCAGGGTTCAAGTCTTTGAGGGGAGAAGAGCATTGCTTCTCTCATAGTGGTCTTGGTAACGTGCTTGCAAATGAGGGAGAGAGGGGTACGCACTGCAGGCGGTAGAAATGTCGGAAAAGCCTGGCGTGAGCGGTGTTTCCATGAGGTGGAGCGGTGAGCCCTGTGAAGTGTGGCAGCGAGGCCAGCTTTCTCTGAGACAAAAATGACGGCATGCTGCAGCAGATCCATCAATTATTAAAATGTCTCGGAAAGGTCCGAGGCCCTGGCTGTCAAACGGGCTCTGCCGCTCTTGTCACGCACTGCCCCCGTCCCACATGCCGCCCCTACCGTCACCTGCCACGAACTGCCGCTTTTTTCCTGCAGAATTTAGTTCTCTCGTCTCGTCATGAATTATGAATCCACCGTGCCCACCTCCCGCCCCTCCCGGCTCCCCATCCTCCGCTCTCTGAATCATCGGGCTGGGCTTGGCATTGTTTCCAGTTCCTCCGCGCGGCTGCTTTCTTGCGCTGCCGGAGCCCGCAAAGCAAGGGCTCCTGTCGACGCCCGCTCCTGAAACAGACGTCCATTACCATGGCAGACAGCGTCCATTATGTCCACAGCATTCCCATTTCCTATGCATTTCCTGTTGACACATGTATTCCATATAAAGGCAACCCCCGGAGCAACAATGCTTTTAACCACGACTGGATAATAATAATAAAGATATTAAAGAGGAGTGGCCCCTAATGTGACGATATAAAATGTGAATGAAAAGGGTTCCTCTCTGTAAAGCGTTGAGAAAGAAGTAGCTTCCGTATAAAGCATTTGGTTTTTGTGACAACCATCTCTCATGCGTCTTTCACTGTAGTTGTTTTTTCCAAAACTTATAGTTTGGAGGGCAGAAAAGCTCCCCTTAACCTGCTTTGAAAAAAATAATTTACAAAATTCCCAGTTGATTATGGGGCTTTAAAGTACAACCCTGAAATATAAATAATGTCCTAAATGATTAAATCTTTCCTTTTTTCTATTTTTGAATGTAAGCTTCTGAGCATTTGTCTCGACAGAAGTGGTCGTTTTTTTACGGCAAGAAGTCTGTGCTGTGTCTTTGAATCGGAGATACAAGATACAGTCACATTTCAGACTCTGAACAATAAGGCACCTTTTGCAGGGCAAACAGCTGACTGGGTTGGGGATCTTGGACCTAGGTTTGATACAAAGGCTGTCTTCTCATCGGGTATACGCAGAAGCTAAATGAATCGATATTAGTCTATTTTTCCATGCGTAGACGGTGCTATATAATGATTGATTTGCCCCTATACCTCTGATACATAAGCATACTACAGCGGGCCACAGCCAGGGATTTGTATTCAGTTTTTTGCTTCCATGTTTTTTAACAATTTCTATATGTGTTTATGTATTGATTCTCCAACAAAAACAAAGCGTCGTGTAACTGAATAAGACCCAATCACTGAGCAAAATACACAGTGGCTCATTTATTAGAAGCAGGGAGAGAACGAGAGAGTAGCACACTTGAAATTCTGCAGGGAGTAGGTTGCTACGGTAACAGGGAAGGTAGCCGGGCTCCGGTGGGAGGTTTTCCATGGCAACCAGCCTCAGTGGCCAAGTGATGCTGCCGATGGAGAAAGAGAAGTAGGGAGCCAGATTGGAGGGGAGGAACGTGTATGCATATGCATGTGAGTGCGCGCGCGTGTGTGTGTGTGTGTGTGTGTGTGTGTGTGTGTGTGTGTGTGTGTGTGTGTGTGTGTGTGCGCGCGCGTGTGCACCCGCTTGTGAGGCGATAAGATAGCGGGAGCTGATGAAAAACCTGTGAATATGTCATCAGGCATGCCGTGCTGCAGTGTATCGTTAATGAGCTCTTTAGCTGTGGTGAGGTGTGATTCCTCATGGACATTTTCTATCAGGTTAACAAAGAATAATGCAGATATCCCTGGGACTCCACACACCTTTACTGGAGCAGCACAGTGCTCTTACGTGGGCATTAGACATTTGCAGCCTTTCCTTAATGAAGAAAATTGATTCTATTTTTTACGAAGAATTAGCTTTGATTAGAAACATCTAAGGCCACTGTTCATTCTTATTCACTTATGGCTCAGATATAAGCATTATTTAAAATGCCATACACGAAATGCGACACATTTTTTTAATGTTTAAATTAAGATATA
>JAOYSI010001455.1:28362-41249 GCA_025775065.1 Hiodon alosoides | reverse complement strand
TGATGGATCAGAAGCTCTGCTTCACTGTAACCTTTAGTAACCGAGTGATGGATCAGAAGCTCTGCTTCACTGTAACCTTTAGTAACCGAGTGATGGATCAGAAGCTCTGCTTCACTGTAACCGTTAGTAACAGTGATGGATCAGAAGCTCTGCTTCACTGTAACCGTTAGTAACCGAGTGATGGATCAGAAGCTCTGCTTCACTGTAACCGTTAGTAACTGAGTGATGGATCAGAAGTGATGGATCAGAAGCACTGCTTTACAGTAAGCTCAATCATGACAACTAAGTGATGGAGTGGAAGCTGATTCTTTGTGAGAATGTCACTCACAGACAGGCAATACTGTTAATGGCATTTTCCACAGAAATAACCATTAACAGTATCCTAACAGCACTGCAGTTTTCCTCCCAAATTATCCCAAATGTCATCCTTACCCTGGCAGCAACCAGCTTGAGAACCTACGATCCATCTATTCAATCCCTAACCAGATGAAAACGGTCAAAGACCCACCACTGGCGACGGCGAGGACACTGACTCAAACGCTTACCGTGCGCCTTTCCTCGCGCCGTCACTGAATGAGAGAGCCGACCGCTAAGCAAACAGCTGCCGAGTCACCACAAGTTTACGGCTGCCCTCCTGCACTGGATCAAAGGGAAAGCCCCCCGGGGTGGGCCCGTTTTCTCAGCCGGGCCACAAAGAAAATAAAAGGTCGTGTTACAGTGCCATGTAACCCCAGGAGCGGTCAGAAAAAGCCAACACAACTATTTGAGCTCAGGCACAAAAATAAATCCAGGGCCCAAGCTCGTTTATGAATGACAACTACATTTACCGCGAATTGACATCAATGAGGCACATTTTGGTCCCCTGCACTCCAGCGCAGAGGTTTTTTATTACATGCTGAGTCATTCATTATAAAGCTTCAATAAGATGCAGCTAATGGTTAAAGGGAATTTCTTAGCGTAAACCCACATGCATAAAGTACCCACAGGGCTCTTTGAATGCGCACCCTCCTTGTGACGTATGTGAGAGGTATGCGTGACTTTAAACAAACCAAACAACAAAAGAAAAGTCTCCGTTTTCAAGCGCCACGTGACGCTGTAATTTCCGGATGCCTGACAGGATCACTTCCAAACACTATGTGGGCGCGTGCCGCTGACTGGGCTCTTGTCAGCAAGAAACCGTCCAATTAATTATCTCCTGTTCACTAATCGAGAATACCGACGACAATTTAAGACCAGCCCCTGGCTTGGGTTCAGGATTTATACGGTCAAAAAATCAATGGCCGGGGTCAAATATCAGTGCTGTCCGCTACCGCCGGGATTATCACTGCTTAGCTCAGCTCAAAGACAACACGAGAGTAAAAATCAGGGCAAATTAAAAACAGTAATTAGACTTCAGAAAACGTACCTCCAGACACTAATGTTCAAGAACAAAACAAACGGTTTCACGTTTTTTTTTTTTTCCCCCCTCACTAAATAACTGCTTTCTAAAAAAATCCTGGATAGTAATACAATACAGGCCAAAACCAACGGCTGTACCATTTGATATTTTGAGTTTAGTTCTTCTTTGCTTAGTGGTTTTACACATTAAGTCACACAAATATCAAAACTAAAAATACCTGTCTAAGATTCACGCCGAGGGCCAAGAGCCTTACACTTGATACGAAATGATGCATTTGGAATTAGCCTTTGACTAGGAGAGACCCCTAAATTTAGCCTCCTCGTACCAGCGTTGGTCTTCTGGTGATCTTTACTATTGTCTTTCCTGCCAGGCACAGCTATACATACAGGCAGTACACAGCTCATGGTCTGGGCCGTCGTTGTGCTGATGCACCCTATTCAGATTACTAGTGTGACGGGTGTTAAAAACCTACTTGAAGTTCTAATGTTAGATACATTTCCACTCAAAACTAGGGTAAAGTGCCCTCCAACCTAACATATGCACACGAAATCAGTTTTTTCACACATTTCATATATTCCACATCTCTGGAAAAGGGAAGCAAGTAAATAGGCTGAACTGAGGTGTATGTCCGACAGGTTAAGACTATATACACTGGGGTTTTTATTTGATTTTTTCTTCTCTTCAGAGCACTGCATCCTAATATGCCCTACTGTGAGGCCAACCCCAATAAATCTCACTACAAGTCTGCCATTGCATGGCTCACCGTCTTGAAAACTTTGCTAAAGGCAATTTATGACACTGTTCAGCCAAATCCCAAACGGCAGGAAATGGACCAAGTAGGTTTCCTGTAAGAGTAGCTTACGTGGGTCGCTTTGAAATGTGCCCACGTCATTCCGACCGATACATAAGGGGAAAAACTTTTCAATAAAAAGACTTTCACTGTCTGGACACCGTAACCGCTGTCAGACTTCTGCTCAATCACATTTCCTTCTTCCATTTAAAAGAGGAATTTAAGGGAACCGAGAAGTTTATTTAATTAGATGCTGTCGTTAGATGTTTTCTTATCTACCTGACGCCTTCATTGACAACCGCCACAGAGACTTAAATCAACCTCAGGGCTCTTCTTGTGGTGAAAAAAATCCCAAGTCAGCAAAGTCTGCCTCCTTGTAACGTCATGTTGGGACTGTGTTAGTCAAGACTGAGTGTTCTGACTAACAGCTGCCAAGATGAAAACTCATTGCAATGCGAGTGTACGTTGTGAACTTATAAAGTAGTAAGCGGTTCCCAGTGCTGGTTACTCACTGCAGTGTAAGACAACTACAATACGGTAATCCATTTACAATCCCTAACTGAGACAAAATAGAAATTCTTAGGACTTGATACCTTGCTGTGTACTTGAAAAGAAAATTAATGATGTGTTACGTTTCCTTTCAAGCAACTTAACAATAACAATGTCGTCGATGTATAAATAAAAGTCCTGCAATATCTACGAATGAATACAGTATATCGGTTTTGAAAAGGAAAAACCCAGAGAAAGTTATAGTTATAGAGCTCGGTACTATACGGCAAAGCTGTTATGCTACACGAAACTATACTGAGTCAAAGCTAATAACCATATCTCTTACACTGATATTGATAGCCTTTTAATCGTCATTATGAGGAAACTGAAAACTTAAATGGCAAACGTCGCCCGTCGAAACTGCCACGACCTGACTTCCAGTGACCCACGTTCAAAAACAAAACACACGGCCGCTAACAGCGGACTGTTTCTCCTGTGGCGGCCCGCGAAAGCACCGAAAGTGACCCGTTCCCGACTGTTCCATGTGTGCGAAAGTTGAAAGGGCTCCGGTGCTGAAACACAAGACGGCGCGGGCTTCCCAGAATGTGGCAAAGCCTCCCCGTTCCCCCATCCCCCCACGCCCGCCCGCCCGCCCCGCACTCCCACAGCTCCTGTCCTTGGTATTTCTATCTACCATTTCATCACTGAACCGTTTCAAACCAGCACCCGATACCATCCATGCTAAAGAGAACAATCTTAACATCCAGCTGTCAAAAAAATCTATTTCCAGGCTGTTGTGGTTTTTTTTTTTTAAACTTGAGACCAGTAGCACTCTCTAGTGAATGGGTGAAAGAAGAAAAAGAAGGAAAAAAAGGTAATCCTTGGACGTTTGAGAAAGTGCCCATAATACGAAATTCACATTAGCGGAGTTGTTGACATTTATTACCTGAGGGCTATTCCTGCAGGGCCTCTGTCCCAAACTTGTATTCTGAGGTGGGGTTGGACTGCGGTCGCCCCCCTGGCTAAAATAGATCTTAAACTGAGGTTGCCTTTTGTTTTGATCCTTCCTGATTTTGAAAGTGCAGCCTTGTGCAACATCATCCGCGTCGCTGGCGTGGCCCTCCGTTTCCGTGGCGTCGGCGGCTGGGCTGGCCAGAGCGGGGCTCGTGCAAGGCTTAACGGGCTGGGAGGCGCTTCTCTCCAGGCGTATCCGGGGGTAGCGCACAACGTGATCCCCCTTGGTGCCCGTGAAGCGCCCGGCGCTGGAATGTGGCGCCTGGTCCTGCTGGAGCTGCACCACCACCCTCTGTGTGCTGGCTCCGGGGCCGTCCGAGGGCTGCACGGACCAGCGGCACGGGGCGCCCTGACCCTCCGGCCCGTAGGGGAGGATCCTCAACCGCTGCACGTCTGAGCCGTCCGCCGAGCTCCTCCGAATGCAGAAACCGCCCACGTTTATTCCGGCGGATCCCACGTTCACCACGCCGTTCTGACCGTTCTCGGGACTGACGCAGAAGACCCTGCACTTGGGCTGACACTGATCCGCAGGGGGGTTCCCCCGGTGAAGGTTGGCAGGTAGAGAATGCTTCCGGCTGGGCTCGTCCTGGCCGGGGTCGGCAGTGCGCTGCAGGGAGATCTGCATGGAGGAGCTCTGGGTGGGCCTGGTATCCGGCGGGCTGGAGAGCTGCGGGATGAACATGGAGGAGCTGCGCTTCAGGGAGGCATCTCCGGGACGGGCGTCCTCCGGGTCGGCGAACGGAGGGGGGCCCCCGTGGCAGGGCTGCGTGTGGAAAACCACTTCGGCCGCCCCGTCCAGGTCTTCCATTTCGGGCGCCGTGTTGCTGCGCCCGGAGCCAAAGTACAGCCGTAACCGCTGAGACATTTTCACGTCTCTACCCAAGTCTCCAACTCTCTGACTCTGTTTCTCTCTCTCGCTCGCCCGCCCGCCCTCCCTCCCTCGTTACCGACCCCTCCCTCTCAGCCAACAGAGTGAAAGGAAGAGGAGCTCACAGCACAATAACAAGAGAGGCACTGCCAGAGAGTTGAGAACTCCAAGCTGTAAACCGCCGACAGAAGACAGGAGAGAGAGAGAGAGAGAGAGAGGGAAATGAACAGAAAAAAGTATCCCATCTGCCCAGCTGTTAGTACCGCGGGCTGATAGCGACAGACAGCAGAAATAGCCTAAGTGACAAGCCGCATTCCGGGCATGATTGGATAAGGCCACCCGGCGCTCCTGCGCATCGAGGTGAGGGTAGGGTGGTGGCGGTCACGTGACGCGCCCCCCCACCCAGCTGCTCCTTATCCATCAGGACGCCGCGTCCCCCGCGGGAGGGAGAGCGCTAACACCGCTGAGTCAGGCCGCACTAACTCCGCACGGCCGTAAATCTCTGCACACGTCCAAGGCGCTGGGGACACTCTCCACAAGACGCCATTCCCACCTCCGCTTCCACTGGGCTTTACCCAGCCATTTTTAACCGATTTAATCACATATCGCTTGGCGTTTTTAAACAATAATACATTTTTTAAATCTTCAGCGCTCCCGTCCTGAGAAGAACCGGCTCAAACCTGTGTGTGAGGGCAAGCCACCCAGATGCATTAAAAAGGTGTCAGGTAAAGCATGTCACACAAAAGCAGGACTGAACAGAGACAGAACTTTAAAGTGAGGGATAAAAGAACACAAGGGCTACGGTGGTGGACGAGGAGCTCATCCAGTCAGTCGACAAAGCTCGCAACAACGCGGCCTTGGAGAGCTTCTGGGATAGTGCAGGCTTTGTTCTAGCGGCCTGGGCAGCTGAGCGGCTGCCCCTGGTGCGTCAGAATAACTTTACAGAGTACAACGGAGTGGAGCGGAGCGTCAGCGGGCCAACGTCTTGCGGTGCGTCACAGAAAAATATAACGGAATAAAAGAAACCTCAGAGTGGGAGAACGTGAGCGATCGGCGGGGATGACCGTGCGGATGGGAGCAAGGTATGGCCGTCGCAGATGACTCATTTGGTTGCCGTTGGAGGCTCATTCTGTGCATGACACAGTGGTGGTCAGCAGGTGTGAGCAGCAGGAACCACATGTGTCTCTCAGAGGCTGTAAGGTTATTAAAGCCAGCACTGCAGCCAGTGAGATGTTGTATTAGCACTTTGTCTGGCCATTACAGATCCACTTCATAACACTGATGACTTTTTACTACAGTGACATTACACACACACACACACACACGGACACACACTCAAAACTACAGTGATAGCCTGGTAGCCCATAAAATACGTGCTCAATGAAACACAACTGCAACTGTAACAATAACAGATGTGAATGAACAGCATGAGAGGTTCTAAAATTGACAAGCTACAGAAGAACACCTGCTTATGTATGGGGACTATGACAGGCCTTCCAGGGAACCCGATGTCATACTTCTCTAGTGTGTTAAACGGACTAATTCAACCATGTCTGCATATAATTGCAAAAAAATTAACCCTTTAGTAGATTTTAACAGGTGAAGGAAATAAAACAGGTTCAACGAGAAGCCAGTGCTGCATAGACATCTAAGAGGCTTTAGGGTTTGGGCACAACAAACTTCCAAATCAGATATGAAAAAATAAAATAAAATAAAATAAAAAGCCCGCAGGCCAGCCCTGAGATATTGATTCTGTGCCAAGACTGCTGTTAGAGTAAAGCCAGAACAGAAAACGTCACAGCAGACAGGAGTTCCTTAGGGGCAGCGTCTCTCAATATTTAAAGGGGCACACACTACTGAAAACCTATTTTAAAAGAGGAATAGATCCTTGCTGATTTCAGTTTCACAATGGATTGTTGCAGATGTAAATAGACTGATGTAAAACACTAAACTCAGGGTGGTTTCAGGGCTGACTGCTGCTATAGTTGAGGACCTTCTGAATTTCGTAAGGATCGCTATAAATACCAATAGCTAACTACAAGCGGTTCCATTTCTCAGCAAGGAAGGCTGCATCATCCCGGATTCAGTTCAGTCCTGTTAACCCCCTGTTAACTTTGGGGTTCTTTTCCTGTGAGTCTGTGGCATGCAGCCAGGAGCCATGCCCTCGATCCCTAGAGGACACACCCAGGCCCACACCCAGGCCCACTCTGAGGGACCGCGTTGGGACCGTTTATTTCATACGTCCACATTTTGCCATTCTCGGTCTAATTATAAGGAAAAAAGCTGCCGAAAGGGTTTTGCCGTCATCATAACCAATGAATTCAATTCGGATTTCTACCCATTTATGGAAGTTTATCTTCTGCATAATATTAATATTCATAAATATAAATGAATTATTAATATTAAGAGTTGCTTTACCTTACAGACTAAGGCTGGGACCAAAGCAAAACTCTGGCAACACACTAATAGCACTTCACATGACTGTTTATGAAAAATAGAAAATGCTATAAAATACATTTAATTAAACTCGATTGGCGGGTTTGGATTTGGTCCGAGTCGTAGTCGAATACAGAATTAGTGCTGTCATATATAGTATAAATTTAGTATTATTTGGTTTTGATGAACAAAACACAAAATGATTTAACAGAACATGCAAAGCGAGTCCCACAGAAGTTTTATAATTGGCTTAACGTGATTCTTACGTTTAGCTACATCGCAAAGTAGCGATATTCTAAAATCATGGAGAAAACCTCTATTCAAGTAAAAAGCCACGTAGAATAAGCACACCTTTTCTCAGCTGTACGAAAATGAATTATTCTAATATTTTTTCCCCAGGAAGTATTGTTTTAGTCAGACATATAAATATACAATATGCATATAAGCATATGCAAACGCATACATCCTGAGACCACGCCAGATTTAGGGTAGGAATCACGGCATGTAGTAAGTGCTAGGTACACCCTCCGACAATAGGCACGCTCACACATGCTTACCAGTCGATTTTCATCAAAGACCTCGAACAGCAGCCTGTGATTTAGCGGGCAGACCTGCGAAAACAGGAGAGCAAAAGTCACAAACAAGAAGACGTCATCTGATCCCAAACCACTCTCCACACATTTCACTAAAACCAAAACACACATGGGGAAGTCGAACAGATCGTACAACGATCAAGAAGAAAGCTGTCGCAGAACAACGTTATGCGATGATGCACTGAACGCAATAAAATACTGACGGGATTTCTTTTTTCTCTCTCATCAAAACGCTGTCAGTGGCTGAGAACTAGAAGCTGCCAAAAGCCAACACTGCTGTCAGTCAGTGTCAGTCTCAAGCATGTCACGGTCAACACATTGCAGGGTGAGTTCTCCTCTAAAAAAAAAAAAAAAAAATAGCAGGAATAAGCCACATACATGTGAATACTACGTGGGCCGTGTTACGTGGGCGATACATTTTAAGTGTTTTGAAGATCGCCATAATAGCGGTTAATCGTAAATCGTTTACGGTGCAGTGAAGAGACGACAAATCTGAGAAAGCCTTTCCTTTCCGAAGAAGTTCAATAAAACAGCAGCCAAAAAGAAGCGATACGGAAACTCTGGGAAAAGAACCCCAACACAACAGGGTGGAAAACATTCATCTGACCATGACTAAAGAGATTCAAAGAGATGTCATCTGTGAGCTACCAGCAGCTGGCAGAAACATCTCAACAGCAGAATAAATAGTAGTACTCTTAGTCAACACGCTGCATATGTGATTGTTTACAACAACAGTATGGGGGCTAGATCGGAGAAGGTATTCGGAAATAAGCACATATGAAGCTTACGCAATAGGGTTCAGACGTTGATGTTTTCGTTTTGGGCATTCGTTCCAATACATTTTCATATACAAATGTTTGTTTCACAGTGAACTTGATCCAAGCATGCATACTCACCCTGAAATAGAATTCCTCATTCCATTTGGGATTCAACGTCTAAAAAAAGAATTTTTAAATAAAATGATCAATACACCGGATACAGCTTTCGAATGAAATATTACATTCAAATATATAAACACATATGAAATTCATTTTGTTTATTCAAGACTGTGTGCGTTATCGATTTTTTTCATTATTCAAAACGATGAAATATGCAGAGCTGCGGACCATCCAGCATTGCTAATTTGGAAACTCATGTGAGAGCCCACTGAAATGAAAGCACACGTACAGTGAGCATACAGTGGCTTACAGGACACGTCCATCAGTAAAGGTCCATTAGGGGAAAACAGAAACAATACTTTAACACGTTAATGATCGTGTTCATGACAGAGACAGAATCATTTGTGAAGCCGCTTAACACACCGTCTGCTCAGTGCTGCCACCTATCTAGATCAAATCGAAAAACATTTTATTCAACTTATTCAGACGTTACATTTGAAGCAGACGCCCGCCACATCACACGGTAGAAGGGCGAAACAGAAGTCAAAGAAAAGAGATCCAGAGAGACAGAGAGGAGGTGAGCGAAATAAAGCACTTCCTTATCAGATGAGCGGTGAAAACTACACATGCATTGGTTTGCCATACTTAATTAGGATTGCAACATGCTTAACTACATAAAAACCGGAAATCAAGAATATAAAGTTTAGCAACTCCAGAGTTGCTAAAACGGCTATGTTGAAACTCTGAATCCATAGCTAAGTCTTATGGAGGCGGTGATGGGTATAGTAGATAATATATATAGTAACAATATGGTTCTCGTTCAGGTCTAGCACAACATCCCTTTTAAACATGGCATCAACACAAATAAAGTACATGTAAGAAAGTACCTGGTAGTCAGTCACATGATTACACAGTAATTCACACATTACGAAGATCCTACAGTGGGCAATAGCGGGATGACCAATCGGCTAGCCGTTATGCTAACCCGGACGCATCTAAACGTGTCTATTGTTAATCATTAACGATGGCTGGCGTGTATAAGTGCAAAAGCAGCACATTGTGGAGGTCAAGGGAGAAACACGAATGAAAGTAGTCCAATTGCATTTGGTCAAGCTGGTCATGATCCAGGTAATGCACCACTAAAGGCGTTAATTGAATACATCGCCCAACTCAAGCAGGTTCAGAAGGCCTTACCTTTTTAATCGTCTTCGTCTGAACTAAGGCAAGCTCTCGGTTTTCATCAGCGACGTAAAGGGAGAGTTTGACGTAGGGATCACTGCAGACAAAAACAAGAGCGGATTTTGGGGTCGAGAAGGCAAAGTTAATGATGCCCAGCAGTTCTGCTTTCCCTGAAGGCAAGAGGCCTGTGAACCGTCTTTTGAGAGCCGTGTGAAAAAGGGCCAGGCATGCCCCCCTCCCAGTGAGTCGTGAAAAGCGCTTACGCAGCGCGAGGGAGATAACCCTCACGGGCGACTGCTTGACTTTATTTACAAGAACGCGGAGAAGCTGGAGGTGCGCGCGCCGTTTACACCGCAGGGAAAACGGCTTTTAGACCTGAAATTCAACCTGGGAAAGGGGACATGAGAGAGAAAGTGCTTACGGTGGTATCCTGCGTTGTGTCGGCCTACTAAAACAAGGGATGGCAGCAGCTAGTCAACAAAAACCCAAGAACCAAAAATAGAAAAACAAGTCAGGTTTTAGCGGTTTGCGCTTCAAAATAAAAACTCATCTCCCGGCGTCTCACAAGTCCCTCTGGATGTCAGCCGCTGTGCTCCGCTCCGCATGGAAATGAAGTATTTGTGCACTTTACGTTGTAGTGAAATATGTAGCCCATAAAGAATCTGAAGAAATCTCACGGTGAAATTCAATTTCAAAGAGCAGCCATATTCCCCCCTCTTTGCCTGCCCCCAGTTTTATTGTTTTGGCTCAACACGGAGCCAAGTACCTACATGAAAATGGGATGGTTCAGAAAGCAAAGCAAAGATTTGCTAAGTCAACAACATGGTGGATACCCTCGGGCATTTACAGAGGACAGGAGTCCGGTTTTGCAGATTGCCCTCTACTTGACTTTAATATAGGGGGCAATGGGGACACTGTGGCATCAGTGGCTGACCATGGATTATGTCTTCTGCGAAGGACACCCCTAAACCTACACCTATGACAGGAACAACGAGATCATCATCCCCTTATTTTAATACAGGAGGGCGCTAATCCATTGTCCTGTCCACTTCATTAACAAAATCTCAGTTCATATTTTTTTGTACAATTCTGGTGTAACGTCTAACGAAGTTGATGGCTGAACAAACGCCGTTACCTGTACCGATTACTGAATGGACACAATGTGTGGACATAGATTCAGAAGCGCCTGTGCAGTCTTTATGTAGTCGCAACGTGACCCCAGGAGCACCTAGCGCACTTTACATTCAACGGCGATCGCATTGCAGCGTAAAACTTCCAATTGCCTGGGCTGGTCGCTCCAGATCTTCTGCTAACACGTTGCGGTGAAACTCCCAAACAGAGAGCGTGCTAGACAACCTGTGGTGTCGTTTACACTGTAGTCCAATGTCGTCTCTGCCCAGGGCAGATATTTAAGTGTTACATACCCACTAAGTGACAGCATATTGATCCCAGAGGTATAATTTCCAAAGCGACACTAAGTCGACTGGGGCCACCTGAGTCTGTCGTTACGGTTGATGACCGTATCCCCTCTTCATCTGACACAGGTGCCGGACCACGTTGGCACAGTTCAAAGGTAGGCCTATAGGCCAGACAATGTCCTGGTATTACCTCAACTGGGCTACTGAAGTTGGACACACACGGACACACACACACGGACGGACACACGGACACACACACGCACACACACACACACGGACACACACACACACACACACACACACACACACACGATCCTATTATTCCCCCCGCCTTTCTTCCATTTGATTTTTGGCCAAGCAAGCCATCCAATACTGCACGCTGCAGTACTTATATATATCAATATTACTACTATATATCAATATTTGCTATATTAATTTCACACTAAATAAATAATTACAGTATCAAGTGGTCTGTAACGATTTATCGAAGCAATTGAACGACTTTGTTCTGAAAAAACAAAAATAAAAAACGTCAATATGGACATATTCTAAGCGTCGACAGAAATCGGAGAGCCGACTGAAAATTCTGACGGGAAAAAGGGCAGTTCTGCAAATTAACTACAGGCTAAGTGTGCTCTACAATGTGCCAAACTGAACAAACTGGACACAGCAGTACAACTCCTCTGCAGGAACGTTAACACCTATAGGCCAAGAGACGAGAGAGAGCAACCTTATTTATTTATTTTATTTTTTTTAGTTCCATCTTCATGACTGATTAAAGTCTCCAAGATTCCTCCTGCGTCTAATTAGACAGAATAAAATCATTTTCAAATACAGCAAGTAGCATTACAGTTCAGCCTTCCTCTCTCAATGACCGTTAATGTGATGGCAATTGAATGAGGTAACAGCCATGCTTACAATTTCAAAGCGCTCATTTCTTTGTGCAGAAATGATTCCACAGGAAAAAAAAGTGTGTTGAAGGCCCCCGCCAAATGACTGGCGAGAAGCACCTCAGGTACCATGGCGATGGCACTCTGAAACGTGGAGCTCTGAGCGTAAGCGGGTGTTGCCAGGACAACAGACCTCTTGGCTGCTCTCCACACAGATCCTTCACTGTGGGGCTCTCTTCACTTGAGCGGTGAGAACAGGGAGATAAACAGAGGACCACTGAACTCCAGGGCAACGGGAAACAAAGACCTCCTCTGCCCCAGCACCGGGATCCAGACCACCTCCACATTCCATGTGTGGAAATGGTTACTTAATCCAAACTCAGCCTCGATAAAAACAGCATTCCTCAGGTACCATAAAAAACAAACAAGTAAATCTGGAGAATAGCAAAAGCTAGATGCTACATGTTTTTCATATACTCTTGAAGGGAGGTGGATGTATTTTGAGCCAGGCGGGATACACCGTGTCAGCAAGATCAAACATCAGATTACATCCCCAAGAAAGACAAGGACACAAATAGGAATACAGAACATTACCAGTTTCAGCTGCACACGCGAAATACGGACCAACAAACAAGCTTCATATACACATAGATCATCGCAGTACTTAGATAACCACAGTGAAACAGCAGCTGCTAAATCGCACCTGATATGTGGGCATTAAGATTGGGTTTTTCCCAGGTAAGATGTTCTTATAGATTACGCTCTTCTGAGATTAAATGTCTGCGCGTGCGCGCGCGCACACACACACACACACACACACACACACACAGACACACACAGACAGACACAGACACAGACAGACACAGACAGACACAGACACACCTCTGCCAGCAGGAATTACCAGCTCTACCACGCAGTTTGCTGACTTATCAA
>JAOYSI010001455.1:15090-26584 GCA_025775065.1 Hiodon alosoides | reverse complement strand
ACAAAAAAATCTCAGTAGGAGGACTTCAATTTACATCCTACACAGCCTTGTTCACCCAGTCTACTTTGCCCCATTGGGACAATACACTTGCTTTGTTTACAACTCTTAATTGTTGAAGCCGTTGTACAACTTCTCTGAGCGGTACTCGCTAAACGACTTTTTCGGCAATTATTTACCAGCGAGCACAAAGTTTCCTCTCTTAAAGCATCCAGGCACTGCACTGCACTGCACAGACTGAACGGCAGGTCTAGAACGAAGAACAAGTCTGTCAGACGGGCTAATCGTTGGCGGTCGACATTAGCAGGTTCCTAATGTAACTGACAGGGTACAGCAGCGGTTTGAGACACCCGACCAGAAAGACGTAGGTTAACACCGTGACACGTGCCGTCCTTGAGCGCGCGGTCCTCCAACGAGAGGCGCTTAACCCCAAGTCCTTCTTGGCTAACGTACAAAAGGAACAAAACTACAGGCAGTACAAACATGGATTTTAATTCACAAAAGAGATGTGTTGGTTGGCTTTTTTTGAAAACTTAGAAATCAGTCAAGCGGATAAATGAGCAGCATGTAAAATACCACCGATGAGTAATGAATCAGATACAAGAAAAGATCAGATAAACACTCTGACAGCCACTAACAGGACTGTCATTTATGCAGGGTTAACTACGGTTTGAGAATGTCAAATGCATGGGTTATACACACAGTTTGTGTCCGCTGCCATCAACTGGATGATCAACGTGAACACAGTGAATGCACAGAAGCTAATGTGTTTTAGAAGAACAGAGGTCGAGAACAACAGTTCACAGTACTCCTTACTGGATAATAGGCCCCATTATAAACACGCAAGCCAGGGCACTTACGTTTTCAAGACTCCTTGACAACAAAAGAGACGGCTTTGTGCAAATATGAAAACACTCAGAAAATTAAAACGTACATCATTAGCTTATGAAGAAGATTTACTCTCCGGCCTACAGCGGCGTGAAAGACTGAGCTCTCTTCCGGGATAGGAGACAGGGCCAGCGCCTGCGAAAACTCACTTTAGGGAACACCGCGCGGTGAACAAAACGCAGCATTAAAGCGAGCGCCGCGCCGATTCTCTCTCTGCTGACCTACTTTACGGGCTTACTCTCATAGCCCCATATTCTGTCCCCGGGAAGGCTTCTGGGGATTGTCTCCCCACCAGACGGAGGAGGCGGATCTCGCCGCAGAACAACCCAGTGCAACATCTATTTTTAGGGGGAAATTACACTTATCATGACCCACGATCCGTTCCTGCTTACAACACAACAAGATTGGGATGTTATGGGCCACACACCCCTTTTATAAAACTAATACACAGAATTCATTTGTGGATGATTTTCTTAGATTGTAGAGGAAAAAGACAATCGACGACACTTCCTGCCAGAAATTGTTTTCTGTTTCAAAAAAAATCTAATTGGCTTCAAAAGAAAAAAAGAAATCTGATGACAGATCTTGAAGGGCCCACTCACATACAAGTTTTCCCCAGGAATTGTTGTGGATCCGTGACTAGTCACGTACGGTGCCTGTGGAGAGATTTAGTGAGCTTTGTGGCACTTTTGTTCCGCAGAAAGAGAGTGCTCGGTCTGAGTTTTAGTCCTTCAATCTGTTAATGTTCAGTCTGCCCCCCCCCCCTCTCCCTTTAAGCACTGCCTGACCCTGGCTGGTTGGCTACAGTATTACCCATGTTGGTTATTACATAAATTTCCCATACATCAACATACGCAGTTTCATTAGATAGCATATGAATGAGCAAGGACGGGACATTCTCATTTCCATTTGTTCCACTGCTTCCAAACTTCCACTGCTCTGGTTTAACAGACAAGCTGGAACCGCAAGCCCAACATATAATGCAAACATCCAAAAGTCAAGCTCAAACCAGGAAAAATACAGTGCTTTGGCCATTTTCGAGAGGCATAATGCTTTTGCAGGTAAGCTGCATCTCTCTTTGTTGAGCGACGTGACAAAGAGGCTGAAGACTGGAGAGTTCGGGAAACACGAAAAGACTGGGGACAGCCAACATGAAATTGTCCCCAGCCGAATTACGGGTAATGACTAGGAATGCTGACTTTTCACAGGACGTCAATTTTACCAGGAGTGGCCGACAGACATATGGCCGGGAAACCTGGGGTCAAACAAAGTGCAGTGGCAGGATCAGTGTGTAGAGGCCCCACCCCCATCACAGCTCCCCAATTACCTCACCCCATTTAGCTACAGCTGGCTGCAACCTCACAATTAACTTCAGGATTATAAAAGGGGCCAGACATGGTACAGAGGTATAGAACGTGTGTAGTCCTGTGTAGGTGTTCAGTCCTCTCCAACAGCACTCCCACCCTATACTTAAGTGTGAAAGTCCCATTTCACGCTGGTACCTGCACCTGGCTCATTTTAGCGATTCCAATCTCCCAGGGTTTATGAAGATGCGTAGATCGGGACGGTTGATATACTGAAACCAGGCCTACAACCAATGCTTTGTTGTCTAAAAGGAAGAAAATGTCTTATACGGGATAAATAGGTCAGATTACAAACTGATATGAAACAGCAAAACAGTAATATGTATATGGTTACGACTTCAAAACGCGAATTTGGTAAATAATTTATTAGAACCATCATGCCATTAGTCCCACGCTTATAAAACACATACTATTCATAGCAACTGACATAGCAACCGGGGGCCTCACCTGGCTCCGATGATGTCTTTCTTTGCCAGATCAATGCCTGCAATAACCTTGACGCGAAGAACCCGGGATTCATCCTGTGAGGGAAGAAGGACAATAAGACCGCCTGATTATTGCATTTCAGTATTCAAGGGTTCCTACACCAGACAAGGTCACGTTTTTTAAATCTACACGGCTCAAAATCATCACTGTGGTGAGTTTCCTGTTCATCTTTATTATAAAAATGCCAATACCCCATCTCTCAAATATCTCTCTAACATGGAATTCAAACCACAATTAATACAAAATACTTTATGGGTCTAATGATATCAGGATGACCCTGATATTGCCCAAATGAAAATCCCTCATTTCTAGTTCAAAGGCAAACATCATTCTTAACAACAAACTTAAGTACCCCTAGGCCACACAGACGGCCCGAAGTGATTCCCGTAAGCATTTCCCATGTTAAGTGCGACTGAGTGGCAACCTAAAAAATAACTGAATCAGCCACATTTTCAGTGGAGCAGCGGCAATGGCCATGCTCATTACTCCATAACCACATCACTGTGGCAACCGCCACCAAAAGGAAAATGCTAATGTCCTTGCCACTGGACAGATGTTTGAGGTATGATGTCAGTGGGTATGGCAGGAATACCATCAAGACGCGGCAGGAATATGCAAATCTGGAGCAAGGGTGTCTTGGTGAGAGCTTTTGTTACTGGTAGCTTGTCAGAGGAATTCCTGGGCAAGACCAAATGGTTTGCCAACTAAATTTCTTGTGACATAAAAGTGGATCGTAAGCACCCAGTTTTTCTCATAAATAACCCTCCCCTCCCCCAAAAGGACACTTGCTCAAAATATCTTTTAATATCAAAAACTAGTAAATAATAAATAAGCTATCAAGATCAAAATAATTATAAAATAACTTGGAGAGTATGAAAAGTCTCCTGGTTACACTCACATAACCGCATGTAGAGAAACGCTGGTCACAATTTAAACAGTCAACCCTGACAGTGATGATCTTAATGTAATAGCAGGACATCCGTGGTACTAATTACATCATGTCCTGTCAACTTGCTTAACAGGGAGGCACGCATCAATGCCAGAGTGAAAAAAAAACATGTTCCTTCGCCAAACAGAATGCTCTGCTGTCCTTCGCTGACACTCACAGCATGGAAGGATCGCAACCTAATTTCTACCTCTTGGATCCTTTTTTGCACATATTAAATATAATTAGCATATAAAAGTTCAGTTATGGTTTAAACAAGCTGTGCTCTGAATAGCCTTGGTGAATGCTAAACTGATTCAAAGGGCCAATTTAGTAGGACAGACCAGGCAATTATCCATCAGCATCGGTATTTTTTGTACGTGCTCCGAATTTTCTATAAGTTTGATTTAACAACTGTATCACTTTAAATTAGAGGCCTTACCGAATGAATCCTTTAAATGATCTACCTAAATGATAAAAGACCGTTAATCATAGAAGAACCGCAAGTACCCTTTAAAAGATAAATCTGACCAGCGGAACACTCAAAAGGGAGGGGAGAAAAGAAATATATGAACAAAAGGGGGGGAAAATTACACCACTGAAATGAGGCAAATTATGCATTCCCATTAACAATTAACAGACAGAAATAAAAACACAGTAATATTCCACTCTTGGACATTCTCTGTTACTTTCCACTGCTTTCAAAAGATTGCTTAATATGGGACTGGAGCTTATCAGCATTTACTAGGGCCAAAGTGCAGAGGCAGCAAACTGTCAGACACTCTTTTACATCTGCACGGCGGTGGGGAGGCGTGTGAAGTTTGATCAGCAGAGGAACGGTTCCCTGCTTTCTGACCTTGGTGTGGGCTTTACCTACACGCAAAATCCCGCTATGACATTTCACCCTTCCCGATCCTCTGAAGAGCATACGGTCGTGCCGCCTTTTGTGAACCCAGGGCCCAGGACAAACTCAGGTATTCGCATGGCGAAAGATATTATCAAGCTAAAGCTTTTATTTTTCTTCCTCAACCGCTGTGCAGCACACTACATAAACATCGTTCTTAATAGTCAGTTAAAAAAAAAAAAAAAACACATAAAGCCTGAAGTTTTGATTATAATAACAATGATTATGAAACAGTTTTATGTTTCATTTCATCCACAATTGTGGTTCAATTATGACACCAGTGTTAAAAATATTTTTGTTGCAGGTGTGTATTTCAGTATTTCAGCAAATTGGGGCACTTAACATGCCAGCAGGGAGTCTATTGGCAGGAACATAACTGTGTCGTTTAACCTAAAAGCCTAACTGAGTTATAATTACGGCATAGCCATACAATTATATATACATTCATGAAAAGAGCAGGAACAAGAACCTTGCCAAACATTGCACAGGATTTCCAGGAAATGACGCAGAACTTCCTCTGCAGAAAAAATAATGGCATCCTCTGGGAATGCATTGTAGCGCATATGGGGATTCATGAATGCGGCAGCACATTTTGGCCTCTGCCAGAGCTCCAAGCTCTTCAGCAACGCGATAATGCAATTGGCACGGACGACTGGGGTTCGACTCTCAGCGCAGCCTCGGCTTTCAGCCCATTCGGTTTTACTGCCGTCTGTGATTCACACACATCTCCATCCTTGTTCGGACACTCTCGGCTGAAGTAGGTGTAGGTGAGCGCTACATCTCCATCACCAACCAACCTACCGCCATCGGAAAACTTTTGTCAAGCAATTAAGACAGTTTTCTTCCTTAAGCTTTCACCATCCCTGTAATGCTCTCGTATTGCTAACTGCCTAATTACCGCACCTCTTACGCAGCCATTAAGTGCAGATTAGGCTGACGGGCAGGCCTTCAAAGACAAACCATAGCCAACACAGCTGAGAACTAAAATGGGCTGATTCATGAAAACTCCAAACATCCTAAAGTCCACTGAACAGTCATTGTAATTAAATGTATACATTTACATACATGTATAAATACATACATTGTGCCTTATGCTTTGTTTTTTAAACTGATTTTGTTTGGTGTCCTAAAGTGCCACGTTTTATTATAGTGCCTGGGTTCCAGTCACATAATCCACAACCATGAATCACAAAGCACAGGAATATATAGTACAACATTGGACATAATGTAATGTGGTATAGTCAGTCATTAAGTAATTACTCTTCTGTAAATCATAACTTGCCAGACAGATCTGACAAACCTTATGAATACCCATAGCTTTTGTGCCCGGCCCTAACTGTTACCGTAATAAAAGACAGGAACGTCCCTCAATATGATTTTGTGACTCAGCCATCCTACAGACATCAAGAAATAGACAGCTAACAAATCTCAATATATGCACTTCACACATATTTTTTCTTTTTTATCATTTTCCCATTTAATTGATTTTCAGAAATGTTAAGTAATTGTTCAGTGGTTCACAAGAGGCATCAGAAATCCGTGATATATTGGACAACTGCAGCGGCATGCCTACCCACAGGCTCCGTGGAAAAACCCAGTGATATCAGCTCTGGGTTAAAAACATTAACCTCATATCTAGGGGTGATATTCAACTACATAATCACTAAAGTATCAGAACGTCATGGCCTGCTGTAAATATTAATACAAAGTAGCTAGTCAGGTTGTTAGGCAATGTTTTCTCTGAAGTTATCTGATATGCAGCAATTTTCCCCCATTACGTCAAGGTCAAGTTTCTGAAAACCAGGCAACAAAAACTAAATGACCAATAAGGAAATTACTTATGTAAATTACATACAGACTAAATTGGTGGTCGGAGATAACAGCAGCTCATTCAGCCTTTTAAATGTGTCGGCACTTTTAAGATCCGTCTGTAAATTCGCCGGTGTACAACACCGTTCGAGTCTCGCCGCTGCAGGTAAAAGCCGTTTTAATTCCCGCAACAGGTGGATTAGGCGCTGCCAAACAGAAATTTATATTTAAAAAAAACTTCATCCTACTTCAGTGCAAGATGAAGAACACACCATTGGGAGTTTCTGCGAGGTTGAATCAACGTTGTAAGAGCACCTGCAGTTCCAACAGCTTAATTTATCCTTATCGTAATCATCTCCTAACTGCATAAAATTTTGCACTTAATTAGTTTACGTTTGGATGAGTTGTTATTAAATACGAAGCTGCAAAAGTCCCATTGTTGTCAACACAATAACGCGTTTCTACATTTACGATGTCGTATTTAGTAATATTCATTTTCTCTGCATTGCTTTTCGCTCTTTCCCAATAATTCGAGGTGCCCGTTCCCAACGTAGCTTAATCTGGGACATACTATATTTACACTGAGTGTATATATAGAGAGAGCATATACTATTGCTATGTCACTCGGAGAGGCAAAAGCAAACACAGAGTAGCTAGCTACCCAACTTGATAATAAATCGGTTGTATGCAATTGAATTCCAATGCACAAAGGACAACTATGATGGGCGTTTTTGAAAGTATGTTATACATTGATCCGTATATAGAGCTATACGTGTTGGTTTATTGTGTTATCGAAATCCCTTTTAACATTTTTCAGAAACGTTTTTACAACGTTTTTTGTATCATTTAGATATTAGTGAAAAAACTGAAAACGAGCAAGACGACGAAGACTGCACCCATTATTTATTTATTTCCACCTATTTGCAGATGTCCAACACAAAATTGCAACTTAGACAGCGAGTGGGACGCTTTGGACTGGATGTTACAGAACTATAGACCGTTCTTATTCGCTCGAGTCATCGCAGTCCGTTGACCGAAAACACTGATTAAATTTAAATCGTGTTTAAGAGTAGCTACGATACAATACCATAAACCAGATCCAATGTGTGAAAACTAGCTTAACAGAAGGGTGAAAATAGTCGGCATGTCCAGAGAAACATCCAGACCAAAGGCGCAAAGACTGTCCCCCAAAAGTAAACATTGTTTTAGAAAAAGAAAGGGAAACGTAAAAAATGTGTTGGTTCGGTCATGTCTAAAGAACCTTATTGAACAATAAGCCAGTTTGGCTGCTTGGTCATGAACCCATCCCTGTTCAAAAGTCATGTAATGTTATTAATAACGGTCAGCTACTAGTTAACAAGTATAATACATCGTATTCCATGCTAGTAAGGAGATGGTCTTAATTCTTAATTCAACAGTAGAATTTAAAAGGCAACTTTAAACTTAAACATTTATATTACGCCATCTATATATTTTTAACGTGGGTCCAGTGAATGGTCTAATCTCCCAGGTAAAAATAAACAACAACGAAATAAGACGCATTTACCAATAATTAGTTAGCTAGCTGGATATGGCCTCCGTGTGACAGCTTTAATAAAACATGTCAGGCAAGTGGCTAACTTTAATTAACAACAGACGTTAAGTAATTGACACGCTAGCTGGCATACATTTATTTAACACAAATTACTTACTTCATCTTCAGAAAGTCCGTAGATGGGTTCGAAATTCGTAGCCATATAGCTTAGCGAAGAAAATGTACACGCGAAATCCCTAGCCGCTTAGCAAGCTAGCAAGAACAATAGCTAAGTGTGCCCTCCTCCTCCTCCTCCTCCTCCTCTCAATGAACGTGTGCGTTTTCACGGCCAAACAAAATCTTCCCTTTCGGACCTGTTAACTACTATGGCTAGTTCATGTAATCCTCTCCAGTGGAATGAAAGTACAAAATATTCAGATACTAAACCACATGCAGAAATTAGTATTTCCTCCAGTTAGCCACACAGCTCTTTGTTGATCCGGATCCCTTATCCAGTAGCACTGTATTTAATGTACTTCCCCTCAGCCAAAGACTCCCCGTTGTGAGTGAAGACTAATTAAACCAACCACAAGGTTTTCTAAATCCCGAGAACACAAATTAGCCAATAAAATTGTGGGAAGGCGTAGAACCGTGTAACCAATATTTCAGACAGTACCAGTACCAACAGTGTAGTACTAACGTGGCGGGGAGAAATCGTGTTTGTTCTGCAGTGTTGCAGCGTCCTCTTCAGAGACAACAATGATACTATTGTTTTGCCATATTCAAATACAATGTCGGGTAGTAGTTTACAGACTACTGTGTAGAGAATATCGACGTTTAGGAATTTGAATTCAATATATGGCGATAAAAATGGAGAATTATGCAATGATCCTATCCACATCACTTGTCACTGAGATTACTTATATGTATCAAAACATTATCAATAACAATTACCCAGTTAAAAACCGGATTAACACTCAAACTACATTGTAAACATAAAACAGATAGAATAAAATATATTCCATAATACCATTCACTCTCAATTCTATACTTCAAAGATTCATAATCCAAATTCATCAATTTCGGGGTACCTCTTTTGCTGACACATCTTGCAGATCCAGATCCAAGAAGCTCACTCTTGGAGGGCCAAGCTCACTAGAACGGAGTAGGGGCCATGCTATTGGGGAATTAAATAATGAATCCACACAATTTATTCACCTCCCTGTCCTCTCTTACTGCCCTGTCATCTTCTCCTGTAATCCAGGAGTAATCCAAGAATAAGATAAAATGCACTAGCCCTATTCACTGTATCAATGACTTTTCATCATCAGCACTGAAGCAGGATGGATGTTGTGAGCCTCTCAGAATCAATAGATAGTATACCATTTTTTTATTGTTTATTTGAAACCTGCCACTCACTTTTCAATTCTGAGTGGATGAACAACTTGTTCAATGCATAGGCATCTTTAACTGTAGCTTGCCTCTTTGGTGGCCTGCATTTCGCCTAGCTGGATCTGCACACTTCAGGGGAATTATTCCATTGTCCAAATTTAGCACGATCTACATACGTGCATGCTCGCTGTGCTTTCTGCCTCTGCATGTGTATGTTTTGAAAGACATTGTGTCTGCGGTGTTGCTTCCAACTGTAGCTTTGTTTGTTGGTTAGTCCGCTGATAGCAGGCACAGCTCGCTCATGCAGACGACTCCTGCACCTAGTTGCCATGGTTTTCAGTGGTGTTTAGGCCATCTTGCATGGCCATTCGATACCATTATATGCTCAATGCAGAAGTTGTTGTTTCAGTCTCGATGACTGAAAAACCAGAGTTCACTGAAGATTAACAAGGCTCACTCAGCATGGGAAGTGAAGTCATCCAGTGAACCAAAGCAGATGCTTGCAGAGAGGGGATGGTGAGTCAGAGCGACTATGGGTGTGTTTGGACTCGTGTGGAAACTGAGCAAAGCAGCCGTATGAGGTATGACTGGGACTATTATTCTGTTTCATTTATCCATTGGAGCTTCATTACCTTCATTATATAATTGCCGGTGTTGTTTGAACAAATGTGGTTTATACCAGGAATAACACAACAAAAGAAAAACCCTCACCCCCAATAAACAAATACGTAAAAGAAAGAATGACATTAATATGATTCCAACCACTGTGACAACACAGTTCCCTCCCTGCCATTCCCCCAGTGATCAAATGGGAAATAATGGGACTGTCTTCATTTGCATTGCCTCAGAGATATGCCTGAAAAAGGAGGGAGTTGATCTCATGAGACTGTAACAATGGCATGACACAATAACACTGTAGCCAGACACAGTACAAACAATCAGAATTAAAACTTCAGTAAATACATGTTCCTCTTTCGCAGCAAAGCAGAGAAAAGAGAGGTTTAGTATGGGATAGGCAAGGGAAGAGGAAGCATAAGACACACTTATTTAACTTACAGAAATATGGGTCATGTGAGTCAATCAAAATCAAACCAAATATATTAAAGAATATTATCGAAATGTGGCTTAGCCGGAAAAAGCCACTTGCCAGAGCATGGGCTGAGCCCTGTGGTCCGGGAATCACAGGTCTGAGTCTGATTCATGTCACTTTCTGACTGTGACATGGGATCCCTGATCCCTGATTTGTCCCATGACAGTGACAAATGGCTTGAAGGCAGGAGGGTTGAAGGGGCTCAGTCTAACCACATCGGGCTGTCCCATTCAGAGACAAACTTTAAATGAATTGGAGAGTCTACCACCAGCAAATACCCAACAGAAAGTTTTAAAACCATGAATTAGTTGTGAAATGTACCATAATACTATCATTTTAGTTCAGTACGCTGCCTTATGCTTGTATTGATTTATAGATTAACAGATTAGTGACATGCCTTCAACAAAATGTGATAGTGACTGTGGAAAAAGAGGAGAAACTAAAGCCGCTCAGTTGTTTGTGATGACAGTAAAGCCACATGCAAGTACCCTAATACGTTAACTTGGCTACACCTTGCAGACATATCTAAACATATTGTCACTACACGAAGGTAAGGATTTGTTTTAGCCTGTTCTATTTTCATTTTGTAGGACATTTTGTTTATTTATTTTAATCTGTATTTACATTTTTTGACGGAGTCTCTTGTTTCTCAAGGGATTGTTTTTCAACTATAAGACCATATTGTGAAGACGTTTTGTTCTTAGCAAATACTTAGCTTGCAACACGGGGTGCAGAGTTTTGTTAAATTGAGCCTAAAGCCTCCTTAACAAGAGTCTTTCCAGAGTTGGCGTTGCACCAGCAGCCTTCGCCAGAGGGGGCACCATTGCACCTGCCACCCTAGAGAGTGTGGGCATCATCATACCTTGCTGGATGGGCTCGAGGACAAACTGCCGCCACACTGCTGACTCATAGATTATCCCCTGCCTCCGCCACCCTGCTGACTCATAGATTCTCATAGATTATCCCCTGCCTCCGCCACCCCTGCTGACTCATAGATTATCCCCTGCTGCCGCCACACTGCTGACTCATAGATTATCCCCTGCTGCCGCCACCCTGCTGACTCATAGATTATCCCCTGCCTCCGCCACACTGCTGACTCATAGATTTTCCCCTGCCTCCGCCACCC
>JAOYSI010001455.1:0-14429 GCA_025775065.1 Hiodon alosoides | reverse complement strand
CCAAATGGACCAGCAGCCACCTTCTGGAGATGGAGATGGAGTTTTGCACAAAGTCTTGATACCCATCCTTGGGCAGCTGGGGCATGCCCAGATTGGCCCTGACTGGCAGGTTGTGGTGCAAGACCCACAGCCCGGACCTCACTGACACTTGTGTGTGGTTTCGATGATGAGATTAAAGACTGTAAAAGCAGAGACAGAAGAGCTATCAGGATAAAAAATGGTTTGGACTGAAGAGGCAGTGCATTTTGCTGGTGTGTTGTAAAAGTCGATGTTCTTGAAGTCTCTACATTCAAATGCATGCAAGACAGACTAACTTGATCAAATTGCATTTAAGATATTGGAAATATTACATCAACTTGCTGTTTAGTCTGAGATTTCTCAAATTGACTTTCCATCCTATCTAAGATAACTTGAAATGGACCAGAAGTCCATTCAAACCACACAGCATTTTGGCAAGAAGTAATTTTTAGATATCTGATATAGAGTTCCTATTCAAATGCATGCAAGACAAACTAACTTGATTAAATTGCATTTAAGATATCGGAAATATTAAATCAACTTGCTTTTTAGTCTGAGATTTCTCTAATTGATTTTCCATTATCTGAAATTCAAACTGAGGATAACTTGAAATTGATTTAGTTTGACCTACATGCAATTCTATTTAAGAGGTATTTTTGTAATTACTGCACTTCTCACCTGTTTATTTTATGACCAATAGAAAAGTCCAGGTGTCAACTAATTGACTTCCTTTCTCGGTTCGGGAGCCACTCCTTTTTAGTTTTGTGTCATTTTGCTTCTCAGTTCGACCACTAGATGTCCTGAAATTCCCACCGTTGCTCCTGCGTGAATCTCGTCAGTCAGAGCAGCTAATAGCGTTAGTATCATGGAGTGAAATCCTCCAACGGTATGTGCAATGGATAATCTGCTTGACAAACGGCTGTTCAATTAACCTGCTTCATGTACATTTAATAAACAATTAAATAAGATATGTTTTTTTATAAATGCACCAAAAAATGTCAAACTAAAATATATATTTGCATATTTGGCATTTCTGCTCTGAAAGATGGAAATAGGATATTGTCACAGTTCACAGCACAGCCCCAGTTCCTCACTCAGATGTTGCCATAACATTTTCTTATCAATCACTTCTCCCAACTCCTTTCAAGTCATCATTCAATTAACATTCCCGAATCCCACTTGTTCAATCACCCTCCCAACTTGGTTTTCTGTTCCACATATAAACCCCTCACTAACCCTCAGTCTTCATGAAGTTATGTCAGTTTCACAGCGGTGTCTCTGAGTGAAATGCTGTTTGCCTGACCATTGCTTGTGTGCACGACCATGTCTTTGCCTTGCCTTGTCCTGCCGGTACCCAACCCACGCCTGTCTGACCATCCCTCTCAGCACTGCAACTGGGTTCCCCTGTTCCTGTGCTCCATTCTGCATATGGTGCAGATATTCCCTTACTATTTAAATTTAACATAATTAATCCACATAGAGCTTGACGCATAAACAGAATAGCAACCGCCTCCTCACAATAATTTGTGTTTAACAAATGTGTATATTTCCTTTTGTACAATGATATCACATAAAGATGATAATTTAAAGTTGATCTGGAGTCCAGATGGCTGTGTTATGTAACACAGTTGACTGTAAATAGAAAGGGGTGAGAAACAGATTTTACTGACCTTCAGTGACACCATGCCATCTGACAGGGAATTTGCTGCTTGTTTTTGAGACTAGCGTATTGTGCGTTTTTGGATACCATTTTTGATTAAAATTTAGAGTACACCCAGGAGCCAGCAGAAACTGGATAATTTAGAACACTACATTCTATGAGCTGAGAACTCTAACAAGCAATTGAGTCCGAGCTATTTCATTTCAATCTGAACTGTACACATCGTCTAATATGCAAGATTACTGCAATTAAACAACACAAACACATGTTTTGCATTATTTCACCATTGCATGGTGACCAGAGAAATTAATCTACACCGAACCTTGTCAATGTTTAATGGGAATGAAAGAGAATGAACTGACACAGACAGAAACAGCTCACTCAAGGGGAATTCAGAAGGGGACCGTCATCCAGGCACTTTAATCACCCGCCATAATCTGGCGATTAAGCATTGAGCATGGATGTGTAACAGAACGTCTGTCCTGACCATGTTACCATGTGTTGTGTGACCTGTTTGGAATTCTCAAACGATATGTGCATGTCACCTTTCCTTCCTACATTGGTCCACTTTGAAGGAACCCTTAAAAGTGGATGAAAGAAATGTAAGTGTTATTGTTGTCCAGCACTCTGCCCAAAGAGAACGAAACATCTGGAGTCAGAAACCAGTGATTACTCAAACTCTCAGGGATTAGCATGCCAGAAACGGCACTGTGCTCTCCAGTGTCAGAAATTTAGTGTGCAAAAACACAAACACACACAAGGGCTCCTCCGGGACGTATATCCCTGGGAAATGTATACCTCTGGAGCAAAACAGTCGCACCACTGAAACCGTATTGCAGTACTTATATTTAACAGGGACATGGCTATTCTAAAATAACTCGTGGACGCCGTGGAAGACCCATCCATATGAACCAAATCTCTTATCATCAGTCATGTCATATCATTAAGTTTTGTAATATACCGACAACAATCTTTACAACGTTTGGGTTTGCCAACATTTAAGCTGAATACAACAGCTTTTATGTATAATTTATGTCAAATATATAAAATTGTGTTTTGTTTACATTTTTTCGTACTTGGCTTGACTTGACTGAAAAAAAGGATAGATAGGAGGCAGGGGATAAGTTGGATCTTATCGAGAAATGCACCAAATATTTAGACATGAATGAAGGCCTGAGTATATTTGCAGCAATCTAGAGACCTGAAAAGTGGTAAGGCACAAAACTTTTCTGTTTTTCTGTTAAACTCTGGTCAGTGTAAAACAGAAAAACAGTGCAGTGGTCCAGCAAGTGACTTGTGATTTAATGCCAGTGACTGTGATTCAACGACATGTGACATGGACTTTGCTCGGGTTCGAATGCAACACTGGGAGTTGCCAATTTTAAGTAGACTTTACTGCTCATCAAACCTTCATTTATCCTGGTACGGGCATTGAGAGTCTCATTTTAGATGCATGCCTGGTCAAGAGGCAGCATTAATACAGCAGCACAGATCAGGGCAGAAATATCATTATATTAATAATTATGTGAGCTCAAATACTGCTGCAAATACTCGCAGTCTTGGATTAGGTACAAGAATATGCATACAAATCCCATTAATGTAAAATAAACGTGTAAATTGGGGCATTTGTCAAGGGAAGAGAACCGTGTCAAGAAATTGGAGTTTTGCTAGAATCATTTATTTTATTGATTTCTGTGCCCCATAAAGTACTGAAACAGATCACACATCAGATATTTATCAATATATGGAGGGCGATAAGAGCTTGTAAAAGACAATTTGTCAGATTTTCAACCTAATTTATGGTTGGTGGTAATATGTAACGGATCTTGGGCACAATCTCCGGCAACAGTACACAGGGAGAATGCCGAAGTACAGAAGTGCTGAACTCCTCTGACCTTTGAGCTATTCATCATTTCACACTTTGAAGGATGTTGGCCATTGAGTTTAGGCGTGCTATTTGCCGAGACCCAGATCAGGCCAAGCCCCATTGTCTTTCAAGCTGCAGAGGAAGTGGTGAGAGTGAAAATGGACAACCTGTGAATGCCTTCACAACGTCACAGAAAACAAATGCTGCTGGATGCTGGTCCTGTTGGGTACCATTCATTGTAGAAAATAAACAGAAAAATATTCCAAATAGCCTTTTATTGTTGTCAAACTGGTCATTGTGATTGATATTTTCTTTATTTAACAAGAAAAATTGCCACAACCTGCATTCCAGAAGCACCACTCCTCACCGCTGATTAACCAACAGTGGCAATTAGGTCATTCTCTGGCTACAGGGGAAATAGGACCAGTCATCTTACAACCACCCACAGTTCCTAACCTTACTGTATCTTATTCTATCATTACCCCTGCAGCAAACAGCATGGAGACTCATTCCTGCAAAAGTTAACTGGCAATAAATATGCAAAATTACACCTACAGATTTAATTATCTCTGACTCCCCTCTCTTCACACAGAAAAAACAACAGAACATTTTTTTCTTGGAATTCAAAAGTAAGACCTAACAGCAAGCAGGATCGCTTTGTGTATTGTTAGTTATATAGTTGTTTCTATACCTTTGTGTTAGAAAAGATGTGTTTTCTTCCAGACAGATTAAATACCAGCCTGACACTTGACAACAGCTGACAACATGTGGATTTGAGCAATTGAATGGAATCTCCTTTTAACTTATTTTCTCTGACTTCAATCTATCTATGGATTGCAAGTAGCCTATGTTTACCTTAGTTATTTTGTAACACAGTGAGCAACATTTCCAAAGTGAGTCCTTGTATTGGGTTGCATATTAATGGAAAGGGTCTGTAGTTCTGCGTTTATCCAGCAACACAGAACGGAGAGCGGTCAGGCGAATGTCTGGGCTCCCTAAAACTGGGGAGTTTACGCAGAGTTCGATAAAATAAGAGGGGTAATTGAGTGTAATTGTAAATGGAGATTTCTGGAAATGGAGATAATTTTCTTGACAAGCAAGCTGATGTCACCCTGAAGACGATTTGACTGTCTGTCAGCTGAATCGCTGCTCGTTGACACACTAATCTTAGTCCAAAGTGTCGTTTTCAGAAAGGTCAAATTCCTGGGAGAGGGTGTTGGCTTAGTTTTAATTGGTTTGCAGATATTTTTCATGTGAGCTCTGTTGAAGCAATGTGGCTTTTTTATTAGTAAGTTAATGAACATCTGAATGCTTTGGATTGGCTTAATGGTTGAGATAACTCTTTTTCTGCCTATACTCAAAACATAGTATTTTATTTCTTCTCTCCCAGAGGGAAGAGCAGAATGTGGCTGTACTCAGTCCTAGTGTCTTCAGAATCATATGCTCTCCGCGTAGAAGGAACTGGGCAGGGGAGACTGTGGGAAATGGTGAGAGATTAAGCTGTATTCCCAACACTCTGAAAAAATAACTATTACGGGTCCTTTGTTAAAAACAGTTTCCCTCTAGCTTTTTTAGGGGCTTGCCAGATTTAATGAAGGGACAAACTACTAATCTGCCCCACCACCCTCAACGAGTTAGCTGAGAATCAAAAGCCCTACTATTCCAAATCAGGGGTATCCACACACACACACACACACACACACACACACACACACACACAAACATTAGCTAAACTGAAAAAACATTCAATTGGTTGGATACACAAGACTCATTTTGCATCCTGTATCCAGTAGAGATTGCTAGTCTTGTGAAATAGTATGCCTTTGCCTGCAAAAGACTGTTCTGGTTGATTTGGGCCTTATAACGCTGTTGTCCGGTAGCAAAATGTAATCTCTGAAGAAATATGTTTGCGATGAAGAGAAGGCCAGGTGGCAAAAGGGCACACCTCATTGAAACCATGCATGCAAATTGTTGTGGGAGACTGGGAAGTTGCCGGAAATTTGCCTGGTCTTAACTCTATCAACAAATTACTAGAGAAGGTTGTTTTGAAACTAAATTATGGGCTCTGGTGTCTGCTTGGTCACAATTTATTTTATCTGATCAGATGCTAAATCAAACCATCAAAATCAAACAGGGTTTTGTATTGTGATACAATTGCTTGAATTGATTTGGTTTTGTATTTTTCCATTTCCATCACCAATGATCCTGACTGAGGGAATTGTAGAGTTTCCGAGAGACCAGTGAATTTTAATTGTTCTCACCAGAATGAAGAAGGCAATGTTCTACACAATATATTATACAACAGATGACATGAGTAACTTTTAGTAGCGTAATCATTTCAAAACATTTTACAATGTTTGACTTAGAACATGGGTAAATTACTTATGTCTTGTAGCACAATAACAGGCAGTTACGCAAGTCCGTTGGCGTAATAAACCGAGGGTGGTTATGTTTATTTTTTTATTGCAGAACGTTTTTGTTTTTTTTGGACATTAAGAGCATTTGTGCCGACTTACTTTGGAATGCCTGAATTGAAGTGATTTTGAAATGTGAACAGGTGACCGGTGTTTTAACTAATTGTTGGAGTGTATGGAAAGATGGTTCACTTCCTCTTCACGATTCTCTCGCAGTGTCTTGACAGCAGAAAGACAGTGAGTCTGACTTCCCAGAAGACGGTCCTGCCAGCGGGGGGGAAATGTTTCTCAATAAGAAGTGGAAGAGCAGTCGGGACAGAAATGTAGTTCCCTGCATGTACCTTGCCTTCTGGTGCAACGAGCAGAGACAGCGTACCAGGAAGATGTTCCACTAATTATGTATCAGCCTTGTATCTATACTACTTTAATCAGGCATATCCCAAAAAAATTAACTCTTCGGCTATTGCATTTGTATTAACAAATTATATTCCTCTAATAAGGACACCTGTGAATTTAATCTGATTGTTTTTTTTCAATTATTCCTATTTCACTGCTGAATTCGGAAATACTTTCATTATCAGAATTATTGTAGCGTTAGTTTAAACACAGCTAACTAAGTTAACCTTAAGTTGCACATAACATGTACCAGTTTAATTTATCTTACTGGTGGTGAGTGGTGCAACGACGCTCAGACTGTGATTTCAGCCCTCAGGTTACTTCGATGGAACAGAACCATCTACGTAGGTTATTCCTAATAGAACTGGATCGTTTTATTTGCAGTCGAAGACGTCTGTGCGTCATTTGTGGAATTACAATTAATAAAACACAAAACATCTTCTGAAAAAATGTTTGGACGTTATACCCAACAAATATAATATACAGAAACTCGTGCGCTGTCATCAATCAAATCGGGTAAACTGAGATTTACTGGTGACACCGAAAAGGCAAAGAGGATTACTCTGCGGGGTGAGTAAGAGGGGGTGGCGCGCTTCACTGGAGAACTGCGGCGTTGTCAGCGCGAACTCACTCCTCCCGTTTAGGGACCGGTTTGACTGGAGATTTAAGAATCCCTTCGGCGTGTTATTTACTTTTTGAGGCTTTGGGAACTGCACGTCTTCTTAGTGCCCATTCTCGCTACTTACGTGATTATAATCATCTAATTATCTTGCCTTTTAATTTGGTGTAGGGATGGAATATGAAGTTCTCTGAATAACCTTAAAGGATTATTGTGGCATCACTATATCAAGAAAGGTAAGAGATAGCACAGAAGTCCTTTCGTTTCCTCAATGTCGTGATATCTATAACAGACTCTTTGGTCACTGAATTGTTTTCTCTTTCTGAGCGGAAATTCTTGTATTAGCCTACATTGTCACACATTGGGATATGCCATGTAAACTCTTAAGCAGAATGCACTGTCTTATAAAAGTAAGAAACGTGAGCTGTACAGGTTCATTCCAATATTAACATAGATAATGCTCTTCTGATCTTTTGTACTGTTAACCAAAGGATATCGTTGTTGTTGTTACTAGTAGTTGTCACTATTTAAATAATTTTAAACGATGATATTAAGTATCTTAGAAATTGCAATAAGAAAAATACTGAAATAAGTTGGTCAGTCAGGTATGTGATACTGATACTTTTGTTGGAAATGTTATGTTTTAAAACATATTTGCCATATTTAAAACGCATTTTCTGGAATATCAATAATAGGTAAAAACAGGAAGTTATGTGCATAAAAATACATTCTATCTACTACTTCCCATATTCATTTTTCAATAGTTTTTCTATGAACTCAAGCGCCTGCTTTTGATCACCAATAACAAAAAGTCAATCAACTCCGTAAATTTTAGTTTACATTAACGTTTTTCGAAAAGAAAAACGAAACAGATTCCAACAATAATCTTGACCCTCCATGTACTATTTTTTTCGTATTAGTCCGTGCCAACTTTACGAATGCAATTTCTCTTTAGTATTAATTGGTCGATTTAAATACAGCTGCTGACTTGTAGCACATTAGACGTAGCAATAACATTTAAAAAGTTTTAATTTCCTATTTAGGTCGTTTAAATAAATAAAAAAATACATGAAAGCCATAACTTTAATAGATAATCGGTGCTAAGGATTCAATGCAGTAGGTACTGGCATGTCTTTAATATAGCTTTTGCCAAATTCAATTAAATGCAAATAGGTTTTACTGCAAAAAGACTATAAATAATATTAAACAAAGATTTGTTTTCAAACGCAAATTAATGAACGATATATGTTTCCTGTGTTTGTGAGTTACGGATATACCGTATGTCTGGATCAATAAAAAGGCCACTAACTATTTATCCATCAAAAATTGACCAAAAATAAATATGTATATCAAATTATACATCGCAAGCTTACTAAGTAATATGACCGTATCGTTTTCGCTAAATATAAAGTAAACTACAAGATGTCAGCTATAGCAGTAGGTTTCATGACACTAAATGGAAACTGTTGGTATAATTGCAGATTATGTAATGAGATTACCTGGCAGTGCCTATTTGTGATCTCTGTTAGGGAAATCGAGCCATAGTTAGAGTGACGGTGATAGCATTTTGCAATACTCTACATTTGTTACCAGAAGTGTAGCTGACTGACGTCAACTAACAATAAAACCGTAGCTTTAAAGATTTATATTTACGACACTTCATTAACATTTGTATGTCAACCGAAATTCATTTTACTCACCAATAATTTATATATAATCTGCCCCGATATTCATTACTGTGCTTGTTGTAGATTAATAAATACATTAAAAGTAGATTTTTTAAAGGTCGCTTTTTTAGTAATCTTTGAACAATAAGATTATTTTTATTATCATATAGTTTAAAATATGCTGATTTAGATCAGGTCAGTCCACGCACTTTTCCATAGCGGTTCTTTGATCAGCTTTACTATAAACAGTGCATTCGCTGTGTAATAATTTTGTTTCAACCGTCAAGTCTGACAAGTATGTCAGGCATGCCCCACGCCTCCTTTCTAGTCGCTTCTGCTTGCAGACCGAATATTCTCATGAGCGTGACTGCATTAATAAACTGACGGGAAAGCAACTGCATGTTCAAATGCAAGTTGCTCCTCATTGAAAGTTCTGAATTTGCTTGATGGTTATTAGAAGGGCTAGCATAGCGCTGGATGCCAGATTTTGGGAAAACATTTGGCTCTGAGGGCTTGGTCCCGCGGGCATGTGATGTCGTAAACAACATGCTGCTGCATGTGTTGCTATCTGTGGATCTGTGAAGGTATGGTTGTCTGGTTGGCATATTCAGATCTGAACCCAGGAGAGCGGGGACAACATCAGGGAACATAACAGCCGTAGGACACATTTTATGTGAATTTTCCATCGTTCTCGTTAGCTTTGCATCAACAGTCTGAATGGAAGACATTCATGTTATGTAGTTAATGTTTTATTGTTTTTTCTGCTGTGCTAGTCTTGCAACATTGCCAGTATCAGTTTTGTCCTCTAAGAAAATACCGCACGGGCGATTCATAACTAACCAATCAAATTCGTTTGAAACATTTAGTAGACTTTTTGATGTTCCAAAAACAAAAAAACACCATACATGCACATCACTGTACTTCACCGTTCTCGTATTAAAAGGCTGAAATGTTCAGTTCGTCATTATGACATTGTAAAAACCTTGGAGGTGAACAAAGACATGTGACCCCGTCAGGGTTGAGTGCCACCAAACTACTTAGAAAGGTGCAACTAGTTCTTAGAAGTGTGTCAGTATTTTATTTATTTTATTATTAATATATTTTTTTTTTAAGATTTTAGATAAAGATGTTTTTTTAGTTCCACCAATGGCTCACCTCATGCTCAATATGTAATGACGGCAGCCCAGAGGGAAATTTGTGTTATTGGAAAGGATCGATGTCAAAAGTGTAGGGCAGAAACACACCAGCTCTTGGTGAAATGTCACAGTGAACCGTATGAGAGCAATGTTAATGGCTTAGGATATCCAAACAGTGTGATAGTATCATACCGGGTAGACTACATTCTAAATGCATAATGCATTGTTAATGCGTCATTACCTTTAGATTTGTCTCAAACATTATAATATCAAAGTTTTAATCTTAAATGCTTTAGCTGTGAATGGAAAAATGCGCTGCAAGATAAAATACAGTGATTTTAGTTACTGCATCACTTATTTCCTGCAATACGGCATCCCAGAATGAGTGGGCACAGGGACTGAACCTAAATAATTATCTGTCACTTGCAGTATGATACTTTTATAGTATGATGAGAGTTTTGATACTTTTTTAACTAGAGGTCATTTGCATTGATTAGTGGAAGGATTAACTTCCTTTAGACGGTTATGAATATATTTATGAACCACCTCTAGCTACTCTGATTCATGGCAATTACTTTTGACAATTGACATTTAAATTGGCTTTTGCTCAGTCAGACGACTTCAAGAAAGACTATAAATTAAATTCTGCTACTGTGTGAATTTAGATAAATAAGGGCTGAAGTATATAGGATCTTAGATATTTTCTGAAAATAAGATATTCAGTAATGAACTTCGTTCAAGGACGTACCCAAAATACACTATTTGTATTTGTAGCACGAGAGCATGAAATCTGGTCAAGCAGGTTTACACACATAAAGCATTGCTTGATCCGACGAATCGTGGTTCTTGTTTTGTCCAAGTCAAGAGTCAAGTTTGGTTTAAGCAGCATGGGTGCATGGACCCATCCTGCCTGGTATCAACAGTACAGACCGGTGGAGGCGGTGTGATGGTGTAGGGAAGGTTTTCTTGGCACACATTAGGCCCCTTGATACCGACTGAGCAATGTTTGAATGCCACAGCGTATTTGAATATTTCTGCTGACCAGGTGTATCTTGGCTACAGTTTAGCATTCATCACATGGACACCTCCGGCAGGATTATGCGCCATATCACAAAGCAATCCGGAATGGTCCCAGGAACGTGACACTGAGTTCAGTTCACTTCAGTGGCCTGCACACTCCTCAGATCTCAACCAAATAGAGCATATTTTTTATGAGATGGAACGGGCTGTTTGTGGAATTAATGTACTCTTGGTTAATCTGCTGCAACTGTGTGATTTCTTCGCTCATTTGCACACAAAAAGATACACCAATTTTGCAGGTTCATAAGATTGATTTGACCTCAAGCAATACTTTTGTTGTCGTTTGCAGACATGAAATAAGTATGTCGCTGTGTAACTGACTTGGAAGGAAGATTGAATCCTCTTTTGTTCCAGACAGAAACGGGGTTGTTGTGTGGTTCTGTCTGAAGTCCCATTTGTCAGAATTGCGTTTTCCCAGCTTAGCGGCTTATCTAGGGGGTGTTATATAAGATGGCTATATGCAGCAGAAGGACAATCCTTCACTCTAACTCTAATGCCAATAATCAGATCACAACGACGCTCTTGACATCAAAGCACGACTGAGTAAATAGCCAGTCGCACCGCCACTGCGACTGTCATGGATAGCCAATGCAGGGGCGGAGGATGTCAGTGGGTGTTTCTGGGAACGGCAGTAGCACTCTGAGGGATAGCTCAGAGGACGACGAGTTTACAGAGTTCCTTATGCAAATTAGAGCTAGTGAAACACCGCAGACAACAACGGCCTTTGATTTAGTCGTGGTGTTTTGTTTGCTGTGTTTACCGTTTTGGTTCGGTCAGCAAAATCAAGTAGAGCTTTATCCTTCACTGCAACCTTTGTGTCGCGTTTGACATATATAATGCCTCGACTTTTCTACCCTTTTATCTAACCTTTTTTAGGCCTTTTTGAACATTTCCGAATATAGAGTCTTTAAAATTCAAGATATGATTTATCTGCCTGTCATCATTCTGTCTTTCATCCGCCGAGAAATCATTTGGACGTTTCTATGCCTAAGAAACGTCGATTTACCAAAGCAAATTGAGGTAATTGAGTATGATGTATTCATGCTGGGTTCCAGTTCATGTTGAAAAAATTGTGAGCCTTCCTAAAACGAGCCTGGCTCTCAAATTGCGACTGATTTACTGGTTGAGGTTAGAGGGGTCGAGATTAGCAAAGCAGAGACCAAGTGGATACTGAGGGTTTCCGCAGACGTAGAGATCTTCAATCCACAACACGCAAACTTGTTGTGCTTTTTGACAAAAAACAATTTGACTCCAATGACAACCTTCCCTCCTAATGGCAATGGGGAAAAAATAACCCTGATTTTCTCCTAATGATTCTGAATCGTGGAAACAAGCTTACTTTAAAAATGCAGCCTCACAAGTCTCCTGTTATTATGGCGTAATCTCTTACATAAGGTATATCTATATATATTTTAGCTGCAGGGGCTTTTAAAATCTTTGATGTAATTCTGCACAGACGGATGATTATGTTGGTTTTGCGCTTTTATCATGTACAGACTAACTGACCTGTTCCTAACCCTTACCCTATCCCTATCCCTAACCCTAACCCTACTCTTCCCTTTATGTGTCATGGTCTTCCTTATTGATAATAAGTCAGTTGTTAAAAAGTAGTTGAATGCAACGGGCAACCAATATTCAATATCCCTCACTTTGAAATGCCTAAAATGTATGTCTTTGTAAGTTTAATGCAACAGCATTATTGCTTACAAAAATACAGTAATTAGTTAATTGCACACTGTGTGGAGCTGAACAACTTCGTTGTTGAAGCTAATTGCTGTTTTAAAGTAGCAGTAATCCTGTCAGCCCCCGCAGAACTGCAACGTTTTACATTACCCTTTCCAGGTGTGCATTAGCGAACAACTGAGATAATGCCATGCTAATTTGGGATAATCATCTCGCTCAGCAAATGCAGAATCTCCATCAGGGATTATTTCAGACCTTTGAGATGCCATCCACTAACGACCAACTGACACCATATGTCAGCGGCCCCCAAATGTGTGGTCCACACACTTCAGATTTTTGAATTTTGTTGAGTTCCTCTCCTCGCAAATTGGGAAATTATGCCCCTTTCATAATTGGATTATGAAAAATGTCACACTGCAATTGTATTTGATTATGTTTTACATTATGTAATATTTATACTGTATGGTGGAGTATGGAGACACAAGTATGGCACAATTTATGTCACACAAATGGCTTTCTAGCCAGCAGGTTTCTTTAAAAAACCATTTGGTTTAATGTCTCAAAGTTACATTTGTTTCTGTTCCCTAGTTTCTCTTTCCTGAAAACTCCTTTAACTTGTTAGTTAAGATGACTCTCACTAGTAGTTGCATTACCAGTGACTATAGTTGGTCTGAAGTTTGGTAAAAACGGCATATTTACACACTTGGTATTGAAATGTTTCCCTATAAATTAAGACAGATATTTAGTGTATTGCTGTGTGTAAGACACATTTTTCCTTTAGGGCAGGGCATAATATTAAGAGAAAAAGGCCGGCAATACGATATTCTAATTATGCCAGCATCTGACTGCTTGTATACTGATTGCTTGTGTGCTAACTGCTTGTGTACTAACTGCCTGTATACTGTCTGCTTGTGTACTGTCTGCTTGTGTACTGACTGCTTGTGTACTAACTGCTTGTGTACTGACTGCTTGTGTACTATTTGCTTGTGTACTGTCTGCTTTGATACTGACTGCTTGTGTACTGACTGCTTGTGTACTAACTGCCTGTATACTGTCTGCTTGTGTACTGTCTGCTTGTGTACTGACTGCTTGTGTACTAACTGCTTGTGTACTGACTGCTTGTGTACTATTTGCTTGTGTACTGTCTGCTTTGATACTGACTGCTTGTGTACTGACTGCTTGTGTACTATTTGCCTGTATACTGACTGCTTGTGTACTGACTGCCTGTATACTGACTGCTTTGATACTGACTGCCTGTATACTGTCTGCTTCGATACTGACAGCTTGTGTACTGAATGCTTGTATAATGTCTGCCTGTATACTGTCTGCTTGTGTACTAACTGCTTGTGTACTGTCAGCTTTGATACTGACTGCTTGTGTACTAACTGCTTGTGTACTGACTGCCTGTATACTGACTGCTTGTGTACTGACTGCTTGTGTACTAACTGCTTGTGTACTGACTGCCTGTATACTGTCTGCTTGTGTACTGTCTGCTTGTGTACTAACTGCTTGTGTACTGACTGCTTGTATTATGTCTGCCTGTATACTGTCTTCTTGTATACTGTCTGCTATAACTGAAAGGCAGTCATAGCTGTATTTATAGGGTTTTCTTTTTAAGATGCATTCCAAAAAAAACAAAACAGTTAAATGTTTCACTTTTCATAAAATTTTGTCTAAATGTTGTACATGCGAGTAGGGGCACACTGTTTAACTCTTCATACTATGTTGTGCCTGACCATAATAAACATACATCCTCCAGTTTGGATTCACATAGTTTACAAAAACATTGAGTTAGCTATCTAGCTTGATTCAAAAGTACTCCAACTCCGTATATATGCACAAGTATTAATCGGCTGCTACAAAGACAAATATTTTCAACAAAACATATA
>JAOYSI010001454.1:0-17076 GCA_025775065.1 Hiodon alosoides | reverse complement strand
CCCCCCCCCCCCCCCCCCCCCCCCCCCCCCGGGGGGGGGGGGGGGGGGGGGGGGGGGGGCCGGGAGGACAGGACACCTGAGTCTTTCTTGGGAGCTGGGGGGCGTGGGAGGTTCTCAGCCTGAATGCCACAAAAACAGGTTAGCCGTCAAAAAAATATTAAGAGGGTCTTCAACTGTGCTTTGCTTCTGTATTTTTGTCTCTCTGTTCTCCTTTTCCCATGTTCTATCCTCCCGGTTTACCGTTGCTCACACTCCCCTGATCAGCACAGAGTAATGCTGAGTGCTCGATGCGTGCTTGCTGCCGGTTGTCATGGTGTCGGATAGGAGTGTGGTCGCTGTGGCGGCAGAATTTCCTGCCCTTTACCAGTCCACCCCGCCCCCCCTGCTCGTCTGATAGCACCAAAACACGAGCGACGCCAGTCCTACACTTCTGCTTTTGAGTGTTGCACTGTTCTCACATCTGCCTTTTCAATCCCCTCTTTGGTTCTCTCCTCCACCCTCTTCCCTCTCCTGCATCCCACCCCCCTAATTCCCCCTCCCCTCTCCTCAGATATCAGGTTGTTTTCTTTCTGTTGCAGTCAACCTGCCTTTCCTCCTGCCAAAACCACTGGAGAATGTCAAAAATCCTTGCAGATTTGTGTCATCCTTTTGCTCTGCTTATTTTCAGCCCATCTGCTTGTTGGACAGAGTACAGTCTATCCCTGCATTTATTGTTGTATGAAAGAGAAACAAAACAACAACAAAAAAAGGCTGCTCCACGGCGCAGAAAAATTCCAAAAAGCAACTAACAAACTTAATGGTTAATGTGCAAGCCACAGTGCTGCAAATCCTTAACATATGAACAGGGAAATTTCACCAATTATTTTATTTATCACGAATGGCTGTTCTTGTCTGTTAAGTTGAAAAATTAAGTGAATCAGACATTATAAAAGCATAAGAGGTCTGTGGATGTTTTTCATATGTTATATTTATACGATGCAATCGGGCTACCAGGATTAATTCATTTTAAAAGGTTATACGGCAAGCAGAGCATACCCTTTGATTTTTTAAATATTAAATTATCCCATGGATCAATGCAGTGGGCTCAGAGAATTTTTTGGCAGTTGAATTATTTATTTTTTATTATTATTTATTATTAGTTTTTTGAGAAAGCTCAGCAGAATCCTTGGAGTAACAGTGGTGATAGGTGACACCAGACTCATGGCTCACACTGCGACAAACAGACTGCCCCTGTCACAGGTAATCCCGTGCTGCTCTGGAGCAGAATGCTGAATACAGGAATATCACACAGTAGCTGGAAAGTGTTTATGTGACGAGCAGAGGCAAACAAACAGAGATTCTAATCCAAGTCTCTGAGTGACAGATCCTACTCTGCCTCACAAGTTGCGTTGTGTTCACTCAGGTTTAGTTGCTTGTGTCTGTTGTATTTGTGTGTGCTATGCACATTTGGATGTATGCATGAATGTCTCACTGGGTATGCATGTGTTAATGCATATTAATTTGTAGCATTGTTGGCAATGCAAAGCAGCCTGGAGAGGCGACGCTAACAAATGGCTAACAGGCAGTGCCTAGAGTTGATTTCATACATGATGAGCAGTTTGATATAGCAATAAATCAAGAACAGACGCATGAATATGCATTTAATTGGATAACACAAAAGAGAAGCGGCACATTTGCCTACTTGAGCCCTATCATGAATCATTCTTGTTTACAGAATTTGGGTTTGGAAATCTGTCCTGCATATCCTGGAACCATGTGCCCACTGCTCTTAGAACGGATTCGCTTATCCTACAACCTCAACTGCTTAGCTCCATCCCCACCTTCTGTCATCTAGGGCCTCCAGGAATTAAGGCCTGCAACAGAAACGTTGTGAACCTGTTGACTCACATCACGAAAGGCTCTCAAATCGCTCCCTACCATATACAGAGAAGTGGCGTTGACTACTTTGTTCAGCGAAACTAAATTTTATTTGGGATCCTGGTCAGCATTTGACATTCCCGCTGGGCATAGGACAAGAATCCGTGGCACGGGTTGCATGCAATGCCTCCGTGAGTAGGCAATGAGGCAGAAAGATTGAAAAGAAAAGATTGGGTCATTGGCGTAATTAGAAGTAAAATAATTGAATACAATAACATAAAATAACGAAAAAGCATTTCATTAAGAGAGATGCATAGGTGGGCTATCATATGTTGTGAGGATGGAGGACAAGTCGAAAATTATGAGGGTGGGTAGTGGAGGTGTCAGGGTATCTGTCAGGAGGTGTTCATTGTGTTGTGTTTCAAGGAGGAGGACTCCTAGGCAGTCCGTGGGTTCGCCTGGGTTCGGCCTCAGTTGTCCTCTTCCTTCGAGTCTGATTGGCATGAAAAAAAAGACAAAGGTCAGTAGGGAACTCACAACAGCTCAGACAGCTTTTTCTTCTTCGCTTGGCTATAAGGTAACTGTGATGAGCCCAAAGAAGCGATAGGATTGCCTCATCACGAGCTGTCAGCTGTGGCTCGTTAAGAGGTCTTCCTCCCTGCTACATGCTCTGAGGGTGCCCTTTTATTGTCCATCTGAGGGGGTGCTTCCGCAATGCTGAGGCCAGTAAGAAAGACGTAATACCCCCAAGGGCTGAGCCACCCCCAGAGGAGAAACCAACTTACCCCATCCTGAAGAGACCATCCGTATTACCATTCCAAACCCCTGACCTGAAGGAGAAATCCTGGATGGAGAGGAACCACGGGGCCGCCATTACATTAGTCTCCTTCGCCTTACTGATCGAATGTAAGGGAGCATAGTCAGTGATCAACGTAAAAGGGCAGCCTAATAGTTAGAACCCTTTACTCCTGGACTAGCCACTTTATGGCAAGGGCTTTCCTCTCTACCAGGTGGGTAGATCACATCCAGGTTGGTTGCAGCATATTCCCTGTGCAAACGCAGCAAAATGTCCATGAGGCATTGGAAGATCATGGAGACCAAAGAGAAGGATGCGGTAGTGCCGATGGCCACTAGAAGGTCTGATTATTTTACTTGATTTTACAGTATTGGGAAAGAAGGTGAGCCCCTGTCCGAGGCTTCCAGTTGTCACCAGCACTCGGGCTTAGCAATGTTTTCGACAGTCGTTCTCTTTCTGCTCTTGTAGGAACAAACCATGGCGAAGAACCTGTTTGAACAGATGTGTGAAGTGATGAAATTAAAAGCTATTGCATCATGTACACTTGCATGCCTTTGGTATGTCATAGAATAAAGCAATGAAGCTGTGAAAAAAGATGAATTATTGCTCATTCTACAAAGATATTCTAAAATGGCCTGGACACATTTGTTGGTACCCCTTAGAAAAGATAATAAATAATTGGATTATAGAGAAATCCCAAACTAATTTGTTTCTTTAATTAGTATCACACATGTCTCCAATCTTGTGATAAGTCATTCAGCCTATTGAAATGGAGCCAAAGTAGTCACTCTGCCGTTTGGTATCATTACGTGCACAACCACGGAATATGGACCAGAGAAAGCATAGGAGAGCTTTGTCTGAGGAGATCAGGAAGAAAATAATAGACCACCATGCTAAAGGGAAAGGCTACAAGACCATCTCCAAGCAGCTTCATGTTCCTGTGACAACCGTTGCAAATATTAAGAAGTTCAAGGTCCATGGAACTGTAGCCAACCTCCATGGGCGCAATCGCAGGAGGAAAATCGACCCCAGATTGAACATAAGGATAGTGCGAATGGCAGAAAAAGAACCAAGGTGAACTTCCAAAGAGATACAAACTGAACTCCCAGGTGAAGGTAAGTCTTTTTGAGCGAAAATGGCCTCCATGGAAGATGACCCAGGGGGACTCCACTTTTGAAAAACAAACATTAACAAAGCTAGACTGGAATTTGCTAAAATGCATATTGACAAGCCAGCATCCTTCTAGGGAGAATGTCCTTTGGACAGATGAGTCAAAACTGGGGCTTTTTGGCAAGTCACGTCAGCTCTTTGTTCGCAGTTCAATGAAAAGAACACCATATCTACAGTGAAACATGGTTATTTTTGGGGGCTGCTTTGCTGCACCTGGTACAGGGTGCCTTGAGTCTGTGAAGGGCACAATAAAATATCAAGGCATTCTGGAGTGAAACGTACTGCCCAGTCACAGGTCATGGGTACTCCAACAGAATAATGACCCAAAACACACTGCTAAAAGCACCCAAGAACAGATAAGAACATAACATTGGACTGTTCTGAAGTGGCCTTATATGAGTCCTGATCTGAATCCTATTGAACATCTATGGAAAGATCTGAAACTTGCAGTCTGGAGAAGGCACCCATCAAACCTGAGACAGCTGGAGCAGTTTGCTCAGGAAGAGTGGGCCAAACTACCTGTTAACAGGTGTACAAGTCTCATTGAGAGCTACAGAAAACATTTGATTGCAGTAATTGCCTCTAAAGGTTGTGCGACAAAATATTAGGTTGAGGGTCCCATCATTTTTGTCCATGCCATTTTCATTTGTTTGATAATTTACAATATTATGTTGAAAAACAAAATCAAAAGCAAAATCTGATTTCTATTAAAAAAGCCACCCCCTCAAGCCCAGGGAAAATCCTCCATTGGGATGAAGGACAGTAAAGCTGAGAGGGGGGGCATGCAACCCTAATGGGAAGTTGTTGCGTACCTGAGTATTGCATTCAGGTGTCAACAAAGACTTTTTAAAGGAAGCCAGCAGAGCTGGTTGAGAGAAAAGGGTTTTGGAGACTGAGAAGTCTGGTTTTGTGGCTTTGAGTTTGGTTTTTGGGTTTTTTGTTTCGTTAAAGAGATGTGTAGTGAAAAAGATGTTTGTTTTCCCCGACATGAGCAGTTTATTTGAATTTCCTTGTAATATTTTCCAAATAAACGGCGTGTACCCTCCTCCTGTGTCTCTGTCTCCAGCCGCTTTCGGCCCAGGCACGCCCCCACGTGCTACAAAGAGCAAGGCACCTCTCCTTCCCACCCAGCATCCCCATGATCACTCCTCAGCCAGCTCCACGCTCAGAACAAGCAGCACTCTGGGTACCAGGCAGCTGTTACAGTGTACTCCTTGCCACAGAAATATAACAAAGGGTGAGGAAAACAAGCAGGGGTAGTAATCAATAGGTCCAGCTTCTCCCCCACCAGGTCAAGGGAGGCTGCGCAGTAGCTCATGGGAGAAAACAAATTAATATTTTTAAATTAAATTCAAACAAAGCGTTCTCGCTTTGCATTCCACCACTACCAGGGAGCAGTTGTCCTCTGTGTCACCTGCGCTCATAGCTTTGGTCGATCAAATCTTACTTTACAATCTTACAGCAGCTTTTTTGGCTTTTAAAGTTGGAAGATTTCTTTGATGTATATGTTATTCGCACACAAGGTATTGTCGCAGCAGAACCAAGCTGGCTCATTCTGACCACATGGGATGAATCTTGCCCAACTGTTACTGGGCCATGTTGCCTCTTAGTAATTACACCTGGTTGGTGACCAAAAGATCTGTTGTTGGTTTGGGCAAAATTATTAAAAGGATTGGATTTGAGACTCAGTTAGAGCTACAGAGATATATGAGAGTATAAGAAAATGTCTGGAATAACAGGAGGGCAGAAGTTTTGGTGAGGAATATTTATGCTGATGCTTTTATAGTCGGGTCATTGGTTGCTGGGCCCCTCAGTAAAGCTTTAGGCCACTATGATTTAAGCAATAATTTCCATTAGAAAAACTGTTTTTTCCTAGCGATGATTACCTGCAAGCAAACAACAGGAGAAGAAGGCCCTCTACTTTGGTCACCAACTGTCGGTATGGTGCACATACAGTCTTTATAATATCGAATGTTTAATGACTCGAACATCATTGCTGCTACTGGAGGACTTGCATTCTTTATCCTCTTTATCACAGTTTTAGTACATGCTAATTATGCATATGATACACCTAACTCTTGACAAATGGTCTTTAAAAAGTGATCTAGAGAATTTGTTAGTCATGTGTTAGACAACCATTAGATAGATACATTTGTGACGTCAGCTGTTTTGTATTTATCTTATTGGTCTTGTCAACCTCCCATGGGAATAGTTAAACTCAGAAACTCTTTCCCCAGCTTTCCTCCTTTGACCTTCTGTGCTGTAACCACTTCTGCTGTAAAAGTCCTGCAGATGGCCCCTCAAAAAAACCTTCAGTCCTATAATCTACATCCAACCTGACGCAGAGCAAAATGGGTGCAACAATAAATCGTCAATATCTGTCATTGTTGCTACATAGAATCTGCAGGTGACGCTCAATTAATTTTCTTTTTCACTGTTTCATGTTCGCTTATCCTTTCATGCTGGCAACCAATGATTAGTCCCATCTGGTACCCTAGGGCTGGACACCAGGTGATGCAGTCACACATTCGCTGTACAACATGAAAGAGGAACTCTTGCATATGCTTGCATATATAAATTGTGTCTGTATGTGTGTATATTGGGGAGGATTAAAGGGGTGAGGGCTTAAATCCCAGAATGTGTATAGAAACCAGCCTCTACTAGTAACTTTACTAGTTGAAAAAATATATTTCTCAAAAGACTTCTTTCAGCTTCTTAACGGAGAGGGATCAAACACAGTTGCTTCCATTTTCCCCGGTGCAGCTCACCTCGACCAGCCAGTTCCTCCCCTCTTCTACAATATAAAAAAGCAGGAGATTTGCAGCTGATAGTATACAAATCATATTAACACATCACAATTATGTTTTCAATGGAATATAATTTTCAAACGTATTTTAGGCATTCAAGGACCTGTGGTTTTTCGCCATATGGAGGAGGATGTACAATACTTTGCAAAAGTCAAATTCTGTTGCCTCTGTGATGTTGAGATCAGGTGCTCTGTGGAGGCCATACCATCTGTTGCAGAACTTTGAAAAATGAATGAGATCTAAAAATGGCTATCTTCTACAGACACGCTAATGCAGAGTTTGATTTTAATGTGAGTTTTACCAGTCCGAATTTATACTATAAATAACAGACTCCCTCCAAAATAACAGGAACTGGTATTCTACGGAACTATACTTGCCCAGTTATTGAGGTTCTCTTTTAACTCCATGCTGGGTTTTCAACTACACATACAAATAAATAATGGCAAAACAATAGCCAGAAGAGCCAGACCTGTCTAAAAACAAGGCATTAATGCAACAAAAATCATTTATCTCTCCTATAATTTCAGGAATAAGTGTGCTTCTGAAGAATAATGCTGACTGGTTTATGACAACGGCAATGGTGCCTGATCTGAAATAATGTCTGGGATAGGTGAGAACATTTGCATAGTGGGGGCACCTGCAGAACGAGGGTGTTTCATTATGTTGACATCCAATTAGGGAAGGAAAGTTAACCGTATGGATAAACTGACGTTGGGTAGAGAAAGCTGTGTTGAACACCATGATGAGATGGATTTGGAGCTCCTTCTTTAAAAAAACCAGAACGTTGCCAAGAAGCCTAGTAAAATTAAATGGCAGCTGCCTGATGTTAGCAATGAATGAATTCTGGCAGGAGTTGAGGTCCTCTCTATTGATGTCTGCACTCTGCATCAGGGGAGCACCTAGCAGCAGTTTGGGATTAGACAAGAGCGGATGAACGTGATGGATTGGAAAAAATAAAGGGTGGATATCCAACGTTTGCTCACTTGAAGGCAGTCTGCGGTGCACAGCGCATAATACCATTTCGGTGATTGCAAGCTTGTGACCACTGCTGATAGGGGCCTGGGTTATGCTCTGATGCAGATGTCAGTGCAGAGATGTCTTCTAAATGCTGTTCTACCTAAAAAGTATGTTTTGTTTCTCACTCTAAATTCAGTTGGATTCAAGTTTCAGTTTGAGACCGCTACTGGTGTATTGACAGTATTACCATACTTAATTAAAATACGTTTATAAACCCTAACCCTAATTCCTTATTAACAGGAAAATATATTTAAAAATTTCAATAAAATTATTTACATAGGTGTCTTTCATAACGATCAATCTGAGGCTGTGGCAGGTGGAAAGTATTTAAAATGTTCTTGCAGCCACACAGAACGCACTAAAGTGGTTTGGTGCCGCATTTGCAGCACTCTAGCTTGCTGCCGGGACTGTAGAACAAAAGCACTGTAGAATGGACGGTTGGCAGATCCTCTTAAAATGCAGCCTGTATAGACAGAGGATGTAATTGATGTACAGCTGTTATCTAATATGCAGTTCTGGTCGTGTTCTAAATATATTAATGCGGTCTATCCGGTTAATTATAGGTTTTTAAATGTGCACGTGATCAAATTAAAATTAAATGCTTTGTGCCTCAGAACTCTGCAGAAAAATGTATGTAGACTATATATACTATGTACTACTATGTAGTATGAAAACTAATATCATAATAGTACTACCATACCATCTACATACATACATACATACATACATACAATTTCTCTGTTATTTTCTCCCAAAGAAGAATTTTTTCAAACACTCCTATATTTAATGGGATATAGATCAGCTCCTGGCCAGCTCCTAGCTACCTCTGCATGCTAATCTCTCCTTTTTCAGACCAGACCCTTGTGATCCTCAACACCAGGCACCTTTTGGTACCTTCTCTACGGATTCAAACATCATTCAGTCAACTTTTTTCATCACATAGTGCATCACATTTTGTACGTCACTCTGGATAAGAGCGTCTGCTAAATGGCTAAAATGTAAATGCAAATGTAATTGCAGTCTATTTACATTTTACTAATTATTTGTCATGTATCTTTGAAGTTATCATTTTCCTCTAATGCCTGCCTCCCAGGAATCATTCTACACCTCAACCCTAACCAGGGCCCTTCCACGACTCATACCCGGGCCCCCTGGCTCCACCTCAACTCTTACCAGGACTCTTTCACAAACCATACTAAGGCCCCTCCTCTACAACCTATAGCAGGGTCCCTCCACAACCAATACAGGGGCCCCTCGGTCCCGCTACAACCAATACCAGGGTCTCTAACTAAACTGATTATTATTATTGGTGTTAAGAGCTATTTTGTAGGTGTTTGTAGGTATTTTGTAGTTATTGTAGTTGTAGAAGTTGTTTGATATGATTTTTCTCAGTCTCACTTGTAAGTCGCTTTGGATAAAACAAATTGCTACATTATTTAAGCAAAAAAGAAAAAGAAACAAGAGAGGCGATATTACAGAAAAAAGTTCTAGTAATTTAAAATTTTTCCTGTAAACCGTTAGATGCTGATGCTAACATCAATGATTCGGTGGAGGAGACTAGCGGTGGGATGCTATTATTATTGCTTCAATATGGTGGATCTAAGTTATTGCATATATTATTGGTGTTTTCAAGGAATATTTTCTTTTTGACTTGATGTAGTGATCCTGGGGCCTCGTAGTATGTAGATCCGTCCTTGGTGGAGGCCACACCATCTGTTGCAGAACTCCTTGTTCTTAGAAAATGGCAATTTGGAAATCTAAAAATTGCTATTTTCTACTGACACACAAACGCAGAAGACAAAAAATATACATACAAGACTACATTCATGTAAAAAAGGTCGGGAGCTAAAAAGTTTTGTTAAAATTGTATTCATTGTTTTAGTCTCATGAATTGTACGTCACCCATGATAAGGATGTCTGCAAAATGACATAATAATAATAAACAGGCTATACATGTTATTATTATTACTATATATGCACTGTGATGGGAGTTATCTTTCTAGCTTTAAAAGTGATTTTGAAATATTTTCCCATCAATGACAGTGAAATACCTCCATACAAGATTATTTTGTTATTTGGAAATGTAATGTGCCTTACATTTCTGTAAATTCAAAAATGGCGAATAATAACTTCTCCATCCAACCAAATTGTTTTATATCAAATTTAAGATGAACAAAAAACAATTTGATCCTGGCCCACTTTCATCTGATGGTTAGCTGCCTTTCACTTGATTGGTCACAGAAGGTTACTCCAAAGTGAGTGCTACCTTGATCTGCAAATGAATGGCTTTTGCCAGTTCGTTGTAGAATGCCCAGGTAGGTTTGAGTGGTATTTTAACAGGGAGTACATAACATGGTGTCTAGCCACACTCTGTTTAATTGCCATTTGGGTTCATGCAATACTGTATATTACAGTAGGAAAAAGTTACAGACTAAGTCCTATGAGTTGGAGTTTGAATCCAGCCCATGTCTTCCAGCAATTGTGACTGGGAGACCACAGTGGCATAGTGTTACCAGGGCTGGAACGGGTTAGATTGGCAGGGCTTTTCTCGGCCTGTCGCTAACAAGCATCTTATTCTGGCTTCTTAGGAAATGTGTTTCCTGCCTCTTTAAGACAGGCCAGCCTGACATTAAACTCAAGATTAAAGTTAAGGTTTCACATTATGTTAGGAATATTTTATTAGCCTCCATGGTTTTCATAAAATGTTTGATACAAAAACTATTTACCATTTGTTTAATTATTCTCAGTTCTCAATAACCTCAAGCCCTGGGTACATGCTCAGAGTTGGGCTGACTGGCAGCCAAGCTGACACCCACCATAAAGATCTCGTTGTGCATCTCTGATTATAACCAAAGTCAGGTCCCAATTATTAAAGACTTAGATAAAAGTGCTGTGGGTTTGTTAGTTTATGACTTTAGTAGGTAAAAGCGTAAATACTGTTTTCTTTTTTTTTCCTTAAAAAGGGTGTTATGGTTTTCCCCTTTGACTTTTTTATGTATGAGTTTTTTGTTTTTATGTAATTTGTAATGAAAAAAAGACAAAAATCCTGTCTCCCTGTCTCTGGCCACCCTCGGACCAGGCACACCCCGGCATGTCACCTTAGCTCCTTTGAGCAGGGCAATCAAAGGAGGAGTAAAATTTGCCACTCCTTGCTTGCTTCTGTCGCTGTCTGCTGACAGACAGTCTGCACAGGTATTCACAGTTGACAGTAGCCCTGTGACACTTCTAATGTCACCTAGTAATGCTCTCAGTATGCTGTGGAGAACCCTTTCCAGTTCAATAAATACTTGTGTTTAATATTGTTTTTGTTGGATATGACGTAGCTGGTAGAATGGTGGAGCAATATATGATTTTCAAAGGTTACCTGTATTAATGCTTTTATTATTTAAATATTTTATTTTAGTGAGTCTTAAATCTAGTCTGAAATAATGCAATATATACTTCAGGATAATAACTAAAGAGTTAAAAAAAGAAGAAGAATTGTATAGAATATAAAGATAAAACAACGGTATACTGAAAGTACTGTCCCTCGATTCAAAACTGTATCCCTCAATGCATAAATCCTGGAGCAGCAGTGCTCTATGGCTAACACAATACATATTTATCACTTGAGCCTGCAATCTCACTACCCTCCCATCATATATCGTAAGTGGACATAGTTGATTGCAACTGATTTAGCTGGAAATTGTTCTGCAGAATGATCTAATCTAAGCTATTAACATAAATCTGTAGCAACAAGATATCTTAGCCCCTATCCTCCCTTTGTCCCTGTTTAGTCTGTATGTCCCAATTTCACTATCCACTAATATCCGCTAATTCCGCTAACTAGTGACCCTGAGGACTTAAAGTGCTTGTACAGCCATTTTGGGTTGACACTAAGTAGTGTTTACTTCCGATACTATGTTCTGGTTCTATTTCATGCAAGTTCATATTTCACAAAGCAGGAAATGAAAGAACTTGGATGCATCTGAAATAGAAAACATGACATTGTTGGTTTTTCTTTCAGACTTTCACTGTCAACGTCCGTTGCTTGATAAATCCTTTAACTGAATGCTAATTATCTGCATTGGATTGCTTTTTAGACACCCCCATATCGGTTACTGCTTGCTTTGTGGCCTGCAAGTTTAATATAATATAATACAAGACCTTTTATATACCTTCTATGGAAAACATGTTTGCTACAGCCCAGTATCGGGTTTGCGAGTTTCATCTTTACAGAAAAACTGCATTGTTTTCATTTACTTTTAAACATTTAAAATGTCATCTCTCATTCTTAGAATGACAGAGGTTCTCTTCCACAGTTAAATTTTTTTTATAATTATTTTTTGCAGCACAGCAGCACGCTTAATTTTCAGCATGGATGCATAGACAGAAAGATCAGGGAGCTGAGGCAATTTCAGTCTTGATGGAAAAAGGCGTCCAATAAATGGTCGATGAAATGTAGTTTATTCATGTGTTCATATTGCATGGGGTCTGCACACCAGTAACTACGGCTCCCCCATTCAATGCTGTGATGAGTACAAATGAAAATGGACACCATCGCATTTTAATTTCTATAGCAGCAGGGGGACTAAATGTATTGATTTTATTCTCATGGCTTCCAATTAAAGGAACCTCCCAATTAATTAATTATCGTCCACCAAAGGTGAAATAGATTGCCTCTGAAGTTTGGATAAAGTCTTCTTTTTTTGGAAGAACTTTGTTTGCAGATACATGTTGTAGAACACTTCAAAATATAAAAGAAAATGGAAAAATGCATCTGATAAATAATTTCTCATCAGCCAGTTAAAATTATTATTGTCTAAGAGGTTAGATGTATTCGTAAGCCAGAGTTTTGTGGAAACTTTTACTAACAGACTAACAGTCTGGTTTAGCCAGACCCTCAAATCCATGGTAGCCTCTGGTTGTATATGCGGAGTGAATTAATGAATATGGAACAAGTGGCACAGTGTGCCCTGACTTGGCCTTTGCAGACCAGAGGGGTATTTATCATAGGGCCCTATGGTTTCTGCGTTACGGAAAAAACGGATGGAATTGCGGAATCTATACATACAAACGGAATTTACTTATAAACACGGAATCTCGCTGAATTTGCATATTTTTCTGTGTTGGTATTTCACATAACTTACGATAGTGTAAAATACTCGCAAACATAAGCAGTCAGAGACTTTTGAATCCTGCACAAATATGGCAAAATGAGTCAATGTTGCCTTTTAACCATGTCTCGAATATTCACGTTCACACGTGAATTGCCATCATTGAGAAGAAACATGTCTAAGCGACTTGCCTCCGGTAAGACAACCACATTCAAAGCACACAATTAACTGCCAAGTACCGGGCGGAACAATATCCCAATGACTACTATTAGTCTGGCCAACAGCTTTTCTGTAAGTTTTGCCAAGACATTATTGACTTGACTTGTAAAGATATGTGCAATGACCATCTAAAATCTATAGTCCAACTCAAGAAAAAGGTGAAATCAACAACCGGTAGCTCAGCCCTCCAGGTTTTTATCAAAGCTACCTCATCATTAATAGATGCTAGATGTGAGTTTGTAGAGGTTTTTGTTGCAATGCGTGCAGAAACTGACATACCACTTGAGAAAATGAAGAAAATGTGTCCCTTTCTTGTGAAGCATTGCAAACAGGGAGGCACACTCCCAGAAAAGAAGTAGCCTGAGACAGATTCACCTGCCGCGCGTCTTTAACCAACTCATTCAAAAAGTGCTGCAAGGGAAAGAAAATCTTCGTTTTTGTCATTGAAACCTCAGACAACCGAGATCGGAGTGTCCTCAATATTGTAATGGGGGAGTGTTTATCAAATTAGCATGGGCTTTTATTGTAGTAAGTCGATTGTAGGTTTAACAATGGCTAAGAATTCTATACTGTGATTTAGCTCGCTGCTGCTCGTAATTCATGTACATTTCTATTATTAACACCTAAGGCACATTAGTCTATTTGGAAGTAATTTTCCTATTTATTTTTATTAATTCAACAGGTACTGAAGGCAAATACTTTCTAACCAATGTGATCTTCATGGAGAGTTGCAACTTTTTCATCATTTTCTCAGGCATTGCTGCAGTCTCTCCACACCAGTCAGGGGAACTTTAATGAAATTCTGGCAGTGGTAACTGACAATGCATCATGTTGTCTTAAAGCCTACAAATATGTATTGAAGGGTCTAATGCCTAACAGCGTGCATGCAACCTGCTTGTCGTCAATTGTCCTCAATTTGGTGGGAGAGACTTGGCAACACTACAAATACTTCAGCGAGGTCACAGGTTTAGTGATGTGGGTGAAATCTGCTTTCTTCAAAAAACCTGCAAGAAAGAGGAGATGGCTGTGCTTTTTGACAATGAAGGAGGCTGTGAAGCCCAAGGTACCTCCTAAGCCGGGAAATCAGGCAGTTAGAAAAGTCCTTGAACTGTTTGATACTGTTTGAGGCCCTGCAGGTAAAGCTGACCTTCATCTCTGAGGGGTGTGGCAAACTAGTTACAGCTCTCCCACAGCAGTCTCTGCTTATAACATCATGGTGGATCTACTTCCTACTTAGTTAATGGAAAAGCCAAAACCCATGGCTTTGGGGCCAAAACTGATGAGCTGCTGAACCAAAAGACCATGCAACAGAAGAGGGATGTACTTGATCACCTTCATGATGGATTTCACATTGCATTTGAAAAATTTTCAATGCACTGGGATGTCCATCCTGTCAGAGAGATATACAAGATGATCAGAGTGTTTGATCCCAGACAGGCACCTGCGATGGAGAGGTATGTTGAGGCCTATGGTGCTCTGTGGGCTCTGAAGAGCCCATCTCCAGAGCTCAGTTAGGAGTGGGCTGCATATCAACATTGTGTCCAAAATGAAGCCCTCTCAACTTCCCTGGGCCTTGCTGACTACTGGAAAAGCACAAGCCAACGATTTCCAAGGGTTGCAGAAATGGCAATGCCCTACATGTATTTTCCAGTCAGTTCAGTTGACTGTGAAAAGGAGCTTCAGCAAGTACAAGACAATCCTCACTGATGAGAGAGTGTCTTACTGAGCTCAACACCAAGCGCATTACCATCCATGTACTTCAGTGGAGATGTCTGTGAAAGATGGGAAATGCCCGAGAAAGCAGCCCATGTTTAAAATGAATTAAATAACATTAACTCAGGGCATTGAGCCACCAGACTTTAGTTTGAGCTTAATTCCATTTTTAAGCTACACTTTTATTTGTATATTTTATTAGGCCTACAGGCTAATTATTGCAGTTTCATTTCTTTTAATCTCTGGTATGAATTATATTTTTGCCATGAGAACTTTTGAGAGTGCTGAGTGTTTACACTATCCTGAATGTATCCACAATTTGAATAAAAAAGCATTGACATATTGCAATTGTTTGTGCACGTAGTTGACTTTATACAAGGAAAAAAAACGGAACAATCCGAAACGGATTAAAATAAATCCGGAAAAATAAAAAATAAAACGGAATTTGAGAAAAAATTAAACGGATTTCATAGGGCCCTACTATCATTCCTCAGCACCAGCTTCTGTGAGCACATATTCCGTAGGCTGGTGTGTCACACACGTTGCTTTTCATATGGACACATTCTTCTGGTCCAGTCCTGGGGACACTGCCCACAACGATTAAGCCATGCCAGGTGACATCAACATTTTTGGCGCAACAGAAAAATAAGGTTTTTTCCTGCTGTCACGACGTAGTGACTCACTTATTTAAAAGGTCGGGCTGAGAGAGGAGCTGTGCAAACTCCGGACAAGGACAGTCACCGACTGGTCTCCTGCGTGATTGGCGGAGTCAAACCCAAAAAAAACCAAAACAATATGAGTTAGGTCAAAGGTGTCGTCTGCTTTCCTTGGCTCGTATATCACAGGCAGGAATTAAAATGCACTCTACTGCCCGCCAGACACCTAATGATTCTGCTAATAACCGGCCCATCGGCACAGTCGCCCGACGAGAGACAAAGTGGCCTAAGTGTGGGGCCTCATCTTCAGACACGTCCCCTTCCCTCTGGTTTGATCTTGTCTTTGAATCCTTTGTTGGTGTGTCCACACGTCACATTTCACTCGTCTCCTCAGTCATCTTGGAGCTTACTTACAATTACTTATGTCTTCTTTTTTTAGTAATCACTGTGTGTGTGTTGTTAATTCAAGATTTTTGAGAAAAGACTGCAGTAAAAGGCAACGCCAAAACAATACTGCTAAAAAACAAACCAAAGTGGTGGGCACTATTGTTATCGCTGCACTGCTGAATCAATTGGGGTATTCTGCAATGGTTCCATTTCTGTAGTGGGAAATAAGATGTATGTTGAGCTTAACTGTTTTTGTGCATTAAAGAACAGTCTGTAAAAATATTGATAATGACATGAATGTGTTTTACATAAAGCTGTAATATCCTTTAGAGAAAGAAGTTTTCCAAAAGTGATGCCCTGTTCTGTTTTTTTTTTCTCAACCAGATAATGTAATTTAGAAATGCCTGTGTGATGTACAAGAATGGCAGTTAATGCCTGATTTTCACACATCATAATGTTGTTGTGCAATTGCCTTCACGGTCGCCACCGTCCTGAGCAATGATTTAATTAATTTAATTAATTTAATTAATTTTTATTTTTTACGTCCCATCCATATTTTGCAGCCTAGCATCAGAAAGTCCATTACTCAGGCATAAACCACCATCATCCAAAGTCTTTTCTGTATTTATGTCCAGCAAACTAGTTTTGGGATGCTTTATTGCACATAAAGCTTTAAAAGAATTAAATTGTCTGCAAATGTCACTTTATCTGCCCCTAAAAATAAAACTGAGTGTATCAGTCAATGTTTATTGTATTATGAACATTTTGTAGAGTGTATGTGTTATAGCTGACAGTGATGGGCAAGCGTGCTTTATTTTCCTGTGGAAACCCCCCCTTCCCTGTACTTTCCTCCAAGTGCAAACTACAGAGATGCAGGAGCAGAACAACTCCATGATCTCTGTGAACGCTCCTTCCGCTCGGTCTGGCGGGTGGCCTTTCTGCAGCCAGGGAAATGCTTGTCGCATGACAGTGCAATGTTCGTCTTACCGGAATGCACTGTAATCCTCGCAGATGCTTCCGAATAACAAGAGGTTTGGGAATAGCGCCAACGATAAGGCAGTGGCCTTCGCTGACAGGCCACTCTGGGGATTTCCCCAGAATATTTCCCCATAGATACCATAGATATTCAGTGCCGTAAGTGAAATGCAAATGTTTGTGTGAATGTGTGTGTGTGTGTATTCACAGAATTATTTTGTCTCAAATTATGTTTGTGTGTATGTGTGTGTGTGTGTGTATTCACAGAATTAGTTTGTCTCAAATCAAGCCACAGGCAGAGGAAGGTCCCTCGGTCTGGGGCTCCATGCAAGATCTCACCTCGTGGGGCATCAATGATCATGAGGAAGGTGAGGGATCAGCCC
>JAOYSI010001453.1:2863-12877 GCA_025775065.1 Hiodon alosoides | reverse complement strand
GCACTCGTGATTAGACGCGGTTAGCTACCCAGTATTGCACTCGTGATTAGACGCGGTTAGCTACCCAGTATTGCACTCGTGATTAGACGCGGTTAGCTACCCAGTATTGCACTAGGCTAATGACGGCATTGGAAAAGTCACCCAGCTAGCTAAGTGTCTAGCAATAATACTCCTCCTCTGTGGCTGCCACTGAGCGCAGACTGAGCCCTGGGAGTTGCCTAGTGAATAGATGTGTGTTTTATCAACCAGAAATGGTCTGGAGTACTACTGCAGGGAGTTAAAAACATTTTTTCTTATCCTTAATCAATAAAAAAAAAAAGAGGCAATAATCTGAAAGCACCAGAGGTTTTGGACCTTGTTTCAGATCAATTCTTGGCGAACTGAGAAAACCGAAGACGGTATGCAATTCTAAGTGTTTTATAACGTGTAATCGGGAAGCTCAGTACAAACAGGATATGCCGTCATGCGTGATCAGGTCACACGTGTGTGCTGGTTTCGGCCCGTTGTCTTGCCCTGCACTGATGACCTCGGTTCCCACAGATGGCTTCAGTATATGGTTTACATTTTTAGCAAAACCGAACGCATTTAATTGCTGATGGCTTCACGTCTTTATCTACCAACTATAATTGCCATAGGCTATTACACAGACAAATAAAATCATATTTAAAGCATATTAGTTTCCTCTGGGAAGGCAGAAGAGAAGTATTCTAGAATAATAAAATCAATCATACAGAAACCGGGAGGTTTAGGACCTAAGCTTTTCTGTTCCGTATTGATATTGGTGTTTCTAAAGCAGTTTTATTTTTTCATTTTTGATTTTAGTCGTTGAACATTCTTGAGCAGATTATATTCTGCCAGCACAAGGTCAATTCCTGCCTTTTGTTAAGTCTATTTTTTCACCCCCAGCCAAAAGAATGAGTCCCGAGGACAGAGCCCCATTGTTCAGTCCAGAATAGGAGGTTTTTGGCCCAGATTTTTGTCTGTGGTTTGTCTCTTAGCTGGGCTTCACAGCCACACTGGCTCTTCAGTTGAGGCGCTGGGTCTGGTTTCAGGCCTTAGAACTTGTGGTAGCAGTGGGCTAACAGTCTTTATGAAAATGGTTCAGTTGCGTTCATCAGTCCGAATGTCGTATATGCAGTGCGGTGAAAGAAAGTATTGCTGACTCCCCTTCTGATTTTCTGCATTTCTGCACAGTTTTGTCAGCTCTTTTTGTGGGTTGGTGCGTGCGTGCGTGCGTGCGTGCGTGCGTGATTCTGATGCAAAGTTTGGTCCGTCCTCCCTTTGTTTGGTTAAGGAGTTGATCGGACATGAAATCAACAGGTGTTGAAATGTTATTGTTTCACTTGTGTCCCCTTTATCATTGTCAGAAATATGCCTAATATGCAGGGCAATTACTTTTCCACAGAACTGTAGGCTAAGGTCCATATCTGCTTAGATGGAACCTGCAAATTACGGTGCTGTGGTGGTAATTGATCCAAGTGGATAGGTACAGCCAACGCATGCGTAACCGTGAAGTTACTGCTCTCAAATGCATGCCCTTCCTGAACTTGGAGATACGGAAACCATGTATATAGGGAAGAACTTGGAGCACAGCTAATTTAGCACATAGCGATTAAGGGTTTGAGGGAGAATGGCAGTCTTTCTAAACCCGGCCATATTCGATGCAATGGTCCAGAAGCCATTGAGTTGTCTTCAGATGGAAAAACCGGCCTTTTAAGGAATGATTACCTGTAATGTGTTGGTGAGAACTCTTTCTCCCTTCTCCCTCCAGCTAACGGAGCTCAACACCTTCTTCCTGAAGCACATCTTCGTGTTCCAGGCGGGTCACCCGCTTAGCTGGGGCAGGATCCTCTTCATCGGGGCCATCACTGCCCCCACCGTGCGGTAATGCTCTTTCGGATCAGCTCAGCCAGCAGTATTTTGGGTGTTGACCGCATGCCTGTGTGAAGTTTCATGTGTTAAAATAGTTGAATTTTCACAGCTCAGGTCTAAAAAAAAAAATCTCTCTTCCTTTCAGCTGAGAATGCATTCAAGTGTATTTCCACATTATATTATGAAGCCACTCGCCGTCACAAGCAAATTCTGTTAATTTTCCTTTCAATTTCCAGCTTATACAACATTTAATATAGTGCTGTGTTATGTGATGTGTCTTATTTGTAGTGCTTTTGGTGTGTGATACATTTTTACTGAACAGTTTCATTCAGCTCTGCTGTCTTTTAAGGAATGTGTTTGTGTAAATTAATTTGCTGGCAATGTGATTTGTATCTGGGATTTTACAGACCTTGAGTGCAACTACATCTTTGTCCTCAAAAACAAACGCAAACAAACAAACAAAAGAAATAAAATAGAAAAATCCATTTTTTGAGTATCTGAATTTCGACGTCGGCGAGGAAAAGAGTGAGGCTTGTCTTTGGGGTGCCCGGTATTGGCTGGATTCTTCAGTCCGTGAAGCCTCCGTTGCTCTCTGTACGCAGAGGAGGCGGGGGTAGCATCAGTTAGCCAGAAACACTGCAGCGATGCTCACTCAGCAAGCCACACACAGAAAGGCCCTGTATCTCTGCTGAAATTCCGCTTTCTCTGGAACCTGATTTTGCAGAAATAGGAAATGGCCTTTGCCGGTTTAAGCTACTTTAGTAATTACGCTTGTGAAAACATTTATTTTCTGACTGATTTAGTCTCGGGATACGTTTTCCTATGTGAATATCAGCTTTTCTCTAGAGTATAAGGGCTTACTCAAATAATGAGCTGTTTGAAAATAAAATGTATTTGTTCTCGTTTTAGGCAATATTATGCCTACCTAACAGATACACAGTGCAAACGGGTTGGGACACAGTGCTGGGTCTTTGGGTAAGTATTTAAAAATATAGTGGCTTTCAACCCTGATTTATTGCCCCTTTAACTAAGTTGTATTAATTTGCATTGTCTGTGTATAAGAAATGTCAAGACCCTTGAGGGGTTAAATCCCCTTCCACTCGGCCAACCCCTTTTTTGTGTGTGTGGATGTTCACGCCGATCGGTTCTATGGTTGGCCCGTGTGTGACCGCTGCTCTTGCGGCGCACGTGCTGAACGGCGTCTCCTTTCCGTCTGTCATCACAGGGCAATCGCTTTTGTGGAAGCCCTGGCCTGCATTAAATTTGGTCAGGACCTCTTCTCCAAAACTCAGGTTCTCTATGTTGTCCTCTGGCTCCTGTGTGTGGTAAGACATCGCCCATCGCCTCGGTCTTGGCCAGAATGGGCCTGGAAAAAAGACCTATAACCTGAAGATGCAATGCCTTATAGGACTGTAGTTTTTGTTGTGTATTCATTTCCCTTAGTCTAGTCCCAAAGCGGGACATTTACAAAGTGGAACGTGGTTCATTGGCTTCATTGGCTTTAGTTATTTTAATTGGCCTGTGACCTGATGACATCATCTTCCTCCCCAAGGCCTTCATCACGTTCCTGTGTCTGTACGGCATGGTTTGGTTCGCAGAGAGCTACAGTACCAGACAGAAAGTAAGTTTCTTTCAGAAGTTACAACTCCCAGGTTCACTCATCTTGGTGACTAACCTCAGAGGAAGTAATGAAAAATCCTATTCAACTTATTATTTATTTTATTTTTTTCCCCCTAGAGCTTTTCAGAATGTGAAGAACCAAAGGACGCAGACTCATTTGGTTTAACATCTGAAAGCATTAAAGGTACAGTGTCACTTTCTGAAACTGCCTAAAGGTGCCAAACTACAGGTTTTACTGAGAAAGTGGGATGCATTCATTTCCATTGATCCAGAACAGGGTATGGCGAGGTAGATGGCTAAACCATTAAGTTTGAAGTGCCTGACCCCTAGTGTTCAGTGTTGGATTTGCACTCTCCTGTTATAGATCTCTTAATGAGCGCTGTTAAGAAATGGTTTGTGAGGGATGGCAGTTTGACACTGATGATTGCGCTGTTCCAACATTCCAGCCCCCCGATCTGCAGGAGATAACGCGGGGAACGTCGCTCACCGCTCCAGGGGACGGAGGGGTTCGGGGAAGAACAAGGCTAACGACACGCCGGGCAGCAAGAACTGAGAGGGGCGGGACTCTGTCAGTCATCCTATCGTATCCAGACACTGCGAGAGAGACGGAGAGAGCGGGTGCCCAATAAGAGGAATGAGGGGCAGCAGTGGGCGTGGTTAACACTTCACCGGACTTCACCGAGATTCTCCAATTCACCCCACACCCACCGATTCCCAGCCTTTAACCCTTTTCACTTTTAGTTTTTGTCTTTTGTACTTTTGAGTTTCATTCAGTAGCGCCTTACTACAAACAGAATCATGACGTGATTCCTGTCACTAAACTGCAAGCATTCACCCAATCAGCGACCCCCATGCCTGTCACTGTGAAATCAACCATGTATGAGCTCGTAGTGTTGGGGGAGGTGGAGCAAATAAATATAGGAGAATATCTAATATGATACATTCTTTGCAGTATTGTCTGCACAAAGAGATGAGAGGACTAAAATAAATACTGATAGCTTTTGTTTTCCCCGCTTCTTCGCTTGAGAAGCTGTGCTGATGTCGTAAAGCCTTCTAGGCAGACCAACCCTGGCCCGCGATGATGCACCTGATGCAAGGTGTGCCTACATCTAAACCGTACTGCTGATGCTGGCTTTGTGAGCCGGGGTCGGGGGTCCTGCGCTGGATCTCTCCCGAGCACTGCGCCTAGCCATCGCTCGGTTTCGCCGGAGCCGGAGAAGAGAAGCGTGGGAAGTGTGGTCTTTTACTGCCCATCTTCAGTCTTCAGGGGAGGGATGCTTCTCTCTGGTGTCCATGGTGGCCTACAGCTTTCCGTTAACTGACGTACCCTTCTGCGTAGCGTTCTGCAGGGCTTATTTTCCTGTTAACCAATTGGTGAACGTTTATCTGAAATGTTAGTTTCACTTGAGCAGGTTGCTTGTATGTCGCTATAATGGCCATCAGCGACCCAGCGCAAAGAACTAGGAAATCCACTGCCCATCTCTTTGATGCAGGAATCGGTAATAAAATGTGCGGTAATAGAATCCCCTCTGCATGGGATGTTTTAAAAATGTAAATTTAAATTGTTTGGGCCATGCACACTGGGCTGGTTTCAGCGGGTTATCAAAAGCAACGCCGTCTCCGTTTTAATGTCTGCGGAGAAAAGATCGGTTTACTGTTTACGGTTCTGTTGTGTGCTGTGTTATTTTCCCCAGTGAGTGTCATGAAATGTAATACTACGAGTCGTCGAAATAAGGTTGCACTTAAAAAAAAGAATATTCATTTGTTGGAAAGATTTTCGCATCATGGAAAACAAGGTAATTTGCACAGCCCTTTCAACCTATTACTTACCGTCAACGCAGTTATTCATCAATGTAAAATTGAGTTTTGTACGATGAAGATTGTGTAAATCGGTGAGGGAGAAACATCATTTTATGGTCTTGGGACTGTTCCTGCTGCCCGTTATTCCTCTGTACACGATTGCTTTGTGTGTGCAGTGTAACAGTGTGATCACCTGAATGTCCCCAGAAAGTGGTGGCAGTGGTAGGTAAGAACAAATGTTAACTCTGAAACGGGGTCTGTTCCTGTATATTAAAGAGAATTGATGCGAATTTTCAGTTCTTCATAGCCCTGTTGTGTGATTTTGATATTCACGTGATTCGTTTCTGTGAAAGTATGGTACAAAACTACCACGGTTTAAGCAATAGTGTTGTAAGATATATTTTCTTATGTGAATTATGTTTGTAATAAAGAATTATTGAAGGTGTTCGTTGCTTTGGTCTTTGCTGAAGGTACCTTTACGTATGGTGACTTTAAACCAGGACTGGAACATCGCTTACTACAATACTCACTGCACTCTACATGTCTGCTTTGCGATGACAAAATACCTTAAGGCCGTTTCAAATGTGGAACAGCCGTTTCTCGCTGTTCAAGTGTAACCTCCACACAGGACCCAGTGTGTATGCTGGTTTCATTTGCCCTAGTCTACCTGCTAATTAGGTTTGATATAGCTGTTTACCAAACATTAGTATTTCCACTGCTTTAGTTATTTATGGGAGAATATGCTTTTAACACTTTTATAGATTTGTGCCAGTTGAAGAGAGTTGAAATGATGGACAGTGATTTGGGAAACTGGTATGGACAAGTCTTCGCACTGCTAATGTAATCTGTGTCTACATCCCACAGATACAGTACAGTTAATATGAGGTTATTCGGTTTCTAATTAACAAAGCTAGCAGAAATCAAAGCACTAGGCTTAGCACTTAATTGTAATTGGGAGGCACGATTTTTAGTCTTAAGAACTCATCGAGCTCTAATTGGTCTAGAAGATTTTGCTTCACTTCAACGACTCCAATTTCTGCCTGCAGAGGGCAGCAGGGAATTCAGTACCCCACTGAGTCAGAGTCACATGTCTTGGGCCTACACAGAGGTAAGTGCCCTGTAAACACACACGCACTCAGCTGTGCTTCTCTGCCGCTCTCTCCCTTTATATATATTTAGACTTAGCAGCAGTTTGAGGAGGCATGTCTCTACTCCACGCGCCGCTCAGCTGCGAGCAGAGGGGATCGGAAGAGGTTCTGAGGGAGATCCGCGCCAACCTCCTCGAGTGCAAAGTGTGCTTTGAGAAGCTGGGTGTACTGCAGAAGGAGCGGAGGCCACAGAACTTGGCCTGCGGTCACGTTCTCTGTGTGGAGTGCCTGACTTCCCTCTCCTGCCCTCTCCTGCAGACGGTGCAGTGCCCCTTCTGCAGGAACGTGTGCAGCGCGGCTGAGACCTCAGATTGCTTTCCCCTCATCGACCTCTCCGAGCTGCTGCTGCCGCCACCGCCTGGGAGCCGCCAGCGCCCCGCCCCGCGGTGCCTGAGCCGGGCGGGGGGGTTGGCGTCCGGAGCGCTTCGGCTACGCTCTGCCTTCGGGGGCTGGGGAACGCTGCTCAGTCCCACAGGGGTGGCGGTGTTTGGGTCTTCGGGGGCAGTGGCTGTGGTTCATGACGGCAGCCAGAGGGTGGCGGTCTTCAGCCACCGGGGGAAGTGGCTGCATGGGTTCGGGTGTAAGGAAGGCACTCCGGACAGCGTCTCCCACCCTCTGGGCGTGGCCGTGGCGCCCAGCGGTCACGTGGTGGTGACTGACGCCGGTGACTGCGCCCTGAAGGTGTTCACCTCCAGGGGCCACGGAGTGGTGACCATCCGAGACTCCTTCCAGCTGCCGTGGGGCGTGGATATAGATGGGAGAGGCCGCATTCTGGTGACGGACGCTCAGGCGGGAACGCTTTCCCAAGTGGTGGTGGACTTTGCACGCTGCCTGACGGTGCTGAACCAGGTGGCATGTAAGGGGCTGCATTGTCCCAAATCCGTGGCCTCCTGCCCAGTCACGGGGAACGTGGTCGTAGTGGAGTCGGCGGAGAGTGGACAGGGCTGCAGGCTTCGGGTGTTCAGTAGTCAGCTCGCTGTCCTCGCCCAGATTGATACCTTCGGCCTGAGCCTGGCGTCCCAAATGCCGCTTTGCATCTCGGCTGTAGCCTTCGACAGAGAGGGTGATATGATTGTAGCAAACTCGGGGCTGGGGGAGATTTGGAGTTTGGGTAAGTCCCAGAATAATGGGGTCCTGACCCCATTGGTAAGCCAGGGGCTGGTGTACCCGGTGGGGCTCAAAGTCACTCTGGACAACACCCTAATTGTTCTGGATAGTGGTGACCATGCAGTGAAGATGTATGAAGCCTGCGCAGGCCTCACTAGAATTCAGCAATAAAAATGAAAGCACAATGCAAACGTTTTGGAGCATGCTATTTAACCTTTCCAGATGTGGTGTCCAGGCATACCTGAACTCATTGCTATTAAGTACGTTTCAGGAAAAGTGTTCGGTTTGCAGGTTTTTCTTTTCTGAACTTTTAACTGATCGAAACTCAAAGCAAGTACAGCGTTGCATACCATAACTCTTGTCGGCGCTGTAAGAAACAAATGTTTTCTGTTTTCTGCATTGACAATTCAAGGTTTTACTGAAATTCGGAATAAAAGTTTCTGTATTTGATTTTCTGAAAACAAAGTGTTTTCTGGTGTTTCAGCAAGTGTGCTGTGTAACCTAGTTTGATACGCAGCAACACAGTACACATTAAAACGAAGGACATCTCTTACGATCAGCCTGTCCCAGCACCCGAACAGTAAACGATAAGGTTGTTTTTTTCTTTCTCATTACGTATTTTAATATTATAGAGATAGTTAGCCAAACTCCTGATGCTTAAATGAAACTCGGTCCCTAAATCTAATATAATTTGACTTTAGCGGCTAAAGCTACCCGTTCTTAGCTTTCCCCACTGACTCCAGTCTTTTGCCAAAGCAGGTCTCATCACCACGTCTGACAACCAGTTTGTTGTGCTGTGTTAGCGTTTGGGCTTTCGCCGGAGGTGGGTGGGGGCAGGAACGCTTTCCTGATCCCTCCCTTGTGAGGATTGGGTGGAGTTAATATGGGCACATGAACAAATTCTGGAGGAATACAAGAACTACCCACAGGAGAAAGTTTGTCCGTACTTATCTTGTCCGTTTTCGTTTTCCGCCCAGTGTCGTCAAAAGCTACCTCAAAGCTGCCTTGTTGCTTGTGGTTATTTCTACTTGTCTAATTTTCGTGTACCATATTCTTTCAAACAATAAACGTCTCGTTTAAAAGAATATCCACACTAATACATTTGACATAAATGCTAAGTAAACATTGCTCAGTAAACAGTAGTTTATTTAATTTTGGTTTAGTATGATGCACACGACGCAGAACGACCAGACCTACACGAAGATTTTTGTTGGGGGTCTACCTTACCGGACTACGGACACAAGTCTTCGAAAATATTTTGACGTGTTTGGGGAAATTGAGGAGGCCGTTGTAATCACTGACAGACAGACCGGCAAATCCAGGGGTTATGGATTCGTGAGTACTTTTATTTAAAATATTTTTATACGCGCGTGTAATATCTTAAGTCTTCCCCTCGGACCGCACTGACCGAAAGAGGGTAATGCGTCTGCGTCAAATCTATCCATCAAGAAATGGGTAAAGTTCTTAGTCATGAGTTGCAAACAGTTCTGAAGTGAATTTGAAACTTAGAGTTGCGTAATGTTTGTTAGTATACGCGATGTTTAACAGCTGTAGGCAACAGATGTGGATATTTCAATACATGTGTACAGTCTGAATTTATATTCACACGTATATAAAAAAAAAAACTTTATAAAAACGTATATATTAAATGCAAATGTAAGTAACACGTTGATACCACTATTTGAATTCTGACAGTTGTGACTCCAGAGTACAATACATGGTTCTTACTATAAATTTGTCATGTGATGATACGGACTCTTAGGGTGTTTTCACATTTACTTCTCTTTAAAATTAATCCTGAGGAAGGAATTTAGTTCTTTTAGTATTCACTCTGCCCTTCCCTTTAAATATAAATTGGTGTCATAGGACACGATTTACTCTCTGCGTTCTTGGTGATTGAAAAAGATACTGCGTTTTGGGTAACCGAGCAACTTGGCTGTCCAATTAGTCATTATTACTTTACCACTAGAGGGTCATGATACAAAGGAAAAATGGCTTCTCTGACTAGCTGTGAAAAGTTGCTGAAAGGGACCGCGTGTGAACCGTCTTACCCTGTGGTCCAAGGTCACCATGGCTGACCGAGCTGCCGCAGATAGGGCCTGTGAGGACCCCAATCCCATCATCGACGGCAGGAAGGCCAACGTCAACCTGGCGTACCTGGGGGCCAAGCCCAGGGTGATGCAGCCAGGTGAGGTCACGTTCGCTCGGTCACGTTCGCTCGGTCATGTCTGCTCAGTCATGTTCGCTCGGTCAAATGAAACAAAAACAAAATTATACTACTGAGAGAGAATTTGATTCAGTAAATGAGCGTTTTAATAAATAAAAAAATATTCATAACATGACTGAACCTGTTTGTGTTTCACCTGTTTGTGTATTTGTGTATTACACATTGTTTGTGTTTCACCTGTTTGTGTATTTGTGTATTACACATTGTTTGTGTTTCACCTGTTTGTGTATTTGTGTATTA
>JAOYSI010001451.1:0-17086 GCA_025775065.1 Hiodon alosoides | reverse complement strand
CCATGGATTTTACGACAGTTTCCATGCTCGAAGCTACAATTCGAATCTGAATTTAAAAAGCAACAACATCGTAAAATATCCATAACGAACTGAATGTTAACTGCACGTATGTCAAGTGCTACTTCATGCACCGTAACAGGTAGTACCACTTTGTGTTAAAATTTTAATTTGTCTAGATTAAGAATGTAATACGTATTTACTCTGCACTCGAATATCTGATTTAGGCTTAGTGTGAGGCTCTACAGCAAGAATTTTCACCATAATTTTACGAGTACTCATCGTACAAACCACTACTATATGGGCCATTTATTCTCCTTCAAGATTTTTTTACTAACAAAATGTAATATATGAAATACATTTTGCATATTTATTAAATCGTGCGGCATAGTTAGAAACGTTTGAAAAACCCCTAATGAAGGGGCCCTGGCGGTTTTTATTCTTCTGGAATAGTTTAGTGTTTGAATTAACTGAGCAAGTCGTTCTCACAGTATTGAAGTTGATAGTTATTTCAAGACATTTGGAAAATCTCTTGAATGGTGATGGTCCTCCAAGACCAGGATTGGGAACCGATTCCACATCTAAAATAAAGTGTAGTATAGCGCAGTCTCGTTGCAAACCACTTGGTGGAGCAGTAGGTCTGACAATTATGAATACCGCGTTTACCCAGAATCCACCCGGTTTTGGCAGCGTTTGCCCCAGCCTGCATACCAACAATGCAGCCTTGTCTATGTACACAGAGTAGCTAGCGTTCGTTGTCGTCTTACTTAACAGCAATGGGGCTACACATATTTGAAAGAATCAATTCGAATACAAAAGTATAGTGTCTGCCAATCTACGAGTAAGTGTACAAAAAAACAGGTTTTCCCTAACCTGCCGAATGAATTGCTTGTTTTGAATTTTTGCTGAGCCGCACACCGGGTAAGTAACACTGAGTGTCTTCAGCGTTTTTTGTATGACTAGCTAGCAAGGTATCTAGCTTGGCTACTTAGCCAATTACCCAGATGAGCCATGGCTTTTCGGTTTGCCTTTCTGTAATCCCTTAAGATCGATATTGTTTTCCATAGGAAGTGTGGATATTTCAAATCTGTTTACTTAGTTAGGCAGCTATATCGACCTGCGAGCTTGTGATTTGTGTTATTGTTAGTAGTTTTAGCATGAAGGAGCTACCTTAACCAACGAGAACGTCAATTACATGGATAAGAATTTATATTTGGCTTGCTAAAATTCTTGCACGGTGTGTTAACTTGTATCTTCGATGGGTTTGGATGCATTGGCCATGTAGCAAATGTAATAGCTACCTGGTTGTAGGTAATTTGATGGCTGTTTCTGTTTGCGATTAACACCTTTCGTGGCTGTTATATACGCTGGAACACGATTTATACACCGGTTCTTCACGCGAAGGCGCTAACTCGTAGGGCTTATTTAGAAAGAGATGAATGGTTCACCTATCTGTCGTAACTGTCAACCCATCAGTCGTAGAGGCCAGCTATAGAGAAACGTTCGTTTTTTGTAAAAATTATAGGAAAATATTTTGTTTGCAAAATACTTAAGTGTCTATCGCCATTCGAAAAAATCCACGAAACTGATCCGGCTGGAGAGCTATTTATTTGAAGGAAGTGTAGAACTAACGGTGCTTTTTAAGGAACAATCTGGCCATTTGACATATTCTGTATATGAGGTAATTAAATTACACTGCCGGGAAACTTAAAAACAGAGGAAACCAGCGTGCTCTGTCTAAAAATAGTTTTAACTAAGTGATTCGAGCGGTGAGAATTAGTCCAAATGCATGCTTGTCCCAGTCGTTGATGCAAGGCACGAGTCGTCTCGGTTTGATAGTTGACCACATCTCACCCTTCCGCCAGAGTCAAGCTCTGGCAGGGCAGTCATTTTAAGCAGTGGTGCTTCGTGTGTAGAACTCTGTATTGTGCACTTATGTAAGCAATGTTTTATGAAAGGAGTAAGTCGCTAGCGGTCCTTTAATTATAAACTTACATGTGCCACACAGCAGACAGACCATGCAAGGCTGGGTGAGTTTCTCTGAAGTAAAGCTTTACCTGCGAAGGAGACCGGTAGTCTTTAACAAAATTCTGGGATTTAGGTTCTTTACGTTAGTGAGGTTTACAAACCTCACATAACTATGGTAAATGTCTGTTGGAGATGAGTACCTTTACTTTCTTTCAAAATATACAGGTGACGCTTGTTAAAAAATTTGTCATGCAAATTCATTCTGGTAACTGTGAGGTCGACAGTCAGTGCCTGCAATACCAATAAAAAAACAAAAAAAAATGCGTGTGTGTGCGCGCGCATGCACGCGTGTAAATTCATAACACAGTGCCTTTTAAAATTATTCACCTCCTTCCAGTGATGCCCTGTTTTGTTGATTTACAAATTGTCTGTGTGCAAAGTGCATCACTGAGTCAGCACCATTTCTACGGTCAAGCGTGGTGGTGTCGTCGTTCTGGGAATGCCTCTCATCAGCAGGGACTGGGAATGGATTTGCAACATATGGAGTCTTAGCAACATATGGAGTGTGTATCGGTTAAGAAGAACAGTGCGTGGTCTTGATTGGTCTGATCAATGACCCGATTTGAATCCTATTGAAAATATTTTACTTGAAAATTGCCAATGAACCGAGAAACCTTCAGCATTTTCTTATAAGAAAGGACAGAAATTTTGTTTGGGGTGAATACATATGCAATAAACATTTTTTTTCTTTGCAGTTTTGCGGACATCACACTTCTTTCACATGGAACGCGGTTTATTTAGAATATTTGATTTTTGGATAAAAATGTTTTTAATTGGTGCACATCATTTATAGGTGAACCAAAAGGAGTGGATACTTTGACAAGGCACTGTATATATATGTCTAGGTGTGTTTACATCATGTTTAAGTGTTTGGCATATATTTAAAAAGATCTCCCTGAAACTCTTGAGTCTCTCTTTAAATACCATGAAGAGTTGTCTGACTAAACCACCTGTCAGCACAGAGGAACTCCTACACTTTGGGCATGAAGCCATTTGTGCTTGATATTACGTGAATCTATAAACCTTCAGATAATTCAAATTGGTCACTTTTGTATCATTTTGGTCTAGGTTTATTTAAAAAATATAAAAAGACAAACTTTCCCAATTTGAGTTCTATATGCGTTTTTATGACGGTTAAAGGAATGGCTATTCTGGCTATGCACCTAGCGTTTAAGATCTTTTTTTTTGCAAAGAGCTGGATCTGTGAGACTGCAGTAAAGTTAGTGAGAAGTTGCCATTTTTGGTAGTTCTCAAAGACACTCACTAGTAGTAAGTGGAGTAATTAACATATAGCATTGCTTTTTATTCTCTATTTGAGATGGCACATCAGAACAAGAAACTCAAGATTTTCAATTGATGTAGGGTAATGGTATACTGTGATGTACATGCTTGGCGCATAATAACATTATTTGTTATGGTGTCAAAATACAAAGTTTAAATATTGTATTGGTATATTAGGGGACTATCAAGGTTAGAGTTATCAAAGCTGTGGCATGTCATTTTGATAGTCTGGTAATCCTACTCTGTTTTAGGTTATCTACTGCAGTTGAAGTTCCCTGCAGTTACCCACCAGGTCGTTACCTAGACTCCTTCCAGTCTATTGCGTAATGCAGTCTTGGAGAAAGGACATTTGGTGAGATGGTGACAGGTACGGCAGCTATGGGAGGGATCTTCACAGTCTATGGCAGGCTAAAAGGAGCTGAAGTGGTTCTGTACAGCCCTCACTTTACTATTACATAGACCATTGATACCGAAGAAGACCATTACATTGGTATTAAAACATAATCACGCAAAGCATTTTGAATAGCTGATCGTATGATAGTGGTCACTTGCAGAGTTGTTAATTCCAATCTGCACATGCGTGCAAACAACGGGTTATATGAATTTATAACACCTGGTTAGAAAATTTCCCTGCTCCTGTCTGTCTTGTGCGGATTTTTTTTGTATTTGTTCAAAACAAATAGTCTGGAGTAATGGAGGGCAGATAATTTGGCCTTTGGGAGACCATCTGCAGCCTGTGAATGGATGGTGAGGGCGGATTACTTTAAAATTGAGTACTGGCATATTGCGATCGCCCAGGGCATGTCTGCATTCAAATACCTGGTTTTCTGGTATTTGGTATACTTTCTTCAGTATCAAGTGGCCCAGGGACAGGGCCTGAAGTTGTTACAAATCCAGGTTAAAATCCCCAAAAGTCCTTCTATTCTGGTCCTAGCAGACACTGCGATAATAACTTAATGCATAACCTAATACCGTGTTTCAAAATGTCTACCAGTGCACTGTCTTTGGCTGCTGCGGTTCACGGGTTCCTCTGCATGTTCTATACAGCAGACTGCTTTGTGCACACCCCTTTAGAGACAGTAGTGCCATCTACAAAATCTTCTGGTGTTTTGTCAGAGTACTGTGTGTGCGGTAGTGGTGGAAGATATGACATGAAAACATATCAGTATCGATTTGGACGATAAAGATTATCACTATGTTCTTTCTGAGCAGTATAAAGTGGAATTAAAGCTGAAGAGCTCAATGCAAGAGATTGGGGGTGAAGATATTCCAATAATAATAATTTAAAGTAATTGTTTTATTATGTTTAACCATAAAACTGGGCTACAAAGTGTGAACGCTGTCTGTATAAGTACTGCTTATTTTATTATGTGGCAGAAATGATAAAATATTTTACAAAGCCTTTGGGCTTTGTTAAAAAATAGCATGTAGAGCACATGCATATACAATGCTATTCCACCAAGAAATATAATTTTTACCTATGTAATAATTTTATATAATATAATTTTCTAGTCTAGTAAACAAACATACAGTAGAGTGAAAGTTACAGAACAAGCTAATGCTGTGTGACTTCTAGTACTTTATATCTTCTAATGATATAATAAGCACCGAGCTTGCGATTGCTGCCAGGAGTTTTGCCACTGTCTGTGAAAGTGGTTGGCACATTCTGCTGCTTGTCATTGATTGATTATTAGTTTTTTTTTTTTTTTAAGATAAAATCTGGCTCAGAATTCTGCATGTTCCCTCCATCTGCTGTATTCTATAAGAGAGGAGAGAAATAGGCACTGGTGGAAAGACTCACTTAATCTTTAGTAGATTGCTAATAAAATGTTATAGGCTATGTTATTCACAGAATTTAAAGCTACTATGATATTGTGACCAGTATAATGTAATATACATTAACCCTGGCGGGTTGCGATAATTCAAATCGCTTTAAAACACTGCCACTCTCAAACGTTGTCAAATAAAGACAGACATTGGTTAATGTTAGATTTTATAGTCAATATTTTCAGCCCTGCTCTCTTATCCAAAAATAGTGTCACCGGTACAAAAGGTAAAACAAGTGAGACGAATGGACACAGTTATTGTGATTAAGTGCAGTGAGAAGGTACATGGGCAAATGCTCCCTGTGCAAGAACACAATTCATTACACAGCTGGAGTTCTGACAAAGTCCTGCCTAAACCTAGATTCAGGAGCCATATATACTATGCTACAGTTTACCTTGTTTAATACAGGCACATAAAATATATTGATAAAGCAGTTTAGTACAAGAGCCAATTATATTACACTATCAGACAATTATACGCAAGTTTTAAGTGGTTAAACCCTAAAAATGAGTTAATGTAAGAAAGCCATAATGATGATAATATTATATATTATTATTATAATAGTGATAATGGATAAATGCAACAGAAATGAATGTCTGTATATTACGTCTATACAGTAAGTTCCACCCAGGGTGCACAATCTGCATTAGACACTTAGGCGCTTCAAGGCGTATGGATAAGCTTCTCTGTAAATAAGGGCCACTATACATTGGGGGGGCGGGGGGGGGGCTTCATTAATACCTCATTTTAAAGTAGAAAAGGATTTAAATTTCCTAAATAAGGCAATTAAATCTTACTAATGTATAAAGAGATGCGCTTGTATCATTATAAAAAAAAGTATGACCTATAGTGGCAGTGGGCGAGTCATGTTCACTTGGGCCCAGCCTTGATACCAGGATGTGTTCAAATCAAAGTCATCTGGGACTTCAGGACATTTGTTGGATTTGGTCTAAAGCACAAAGTAAAGAGACTTCTGCAGTTTTCTGGGTTTTTTGTCGAGGAAATGGAGAACCTGTTTATGGCATTTTATTTTTTCTTTAGTTAGTGCAGGCATTTTGATTCCCTTAACATGTGGTTGTCCCTGAACCCTAACTTATCAAGCCAGCAGTGTGAAAATGCTCAGTTGACAACGCTCATCCCCTTTCCCTAATTCCCCCCGGGCATTAAAATAAAAAACACAAAACGCTCTGTTAGTTTGTGAGAGTTGTGGGCTCCTTTTACCAGTCTGTTAATCGGGAGGAGGAAAACAAATGTGTTGCCATCTAACATTGTTAAACCTACATGTGTATTTTTAGTCCGGAGCGGGCGCATTTGTGCAGCTGTACAGCTCCTAGCGAAACGCTTAAAGTGAGGATTCCGCTTCACTGACGTCCCCGGCTTCCTCTGTGTACGGATTTTACACTCACTGGCTTGGCAAAAAATGCCGACGGCGACAGAGACTCTGAAAAGGCACCCGGGATCCCATATGCCCATTTGCCGAGAGGAATTCGGAGGCCATCCGTTCCAGGGAGCACTATTTGTTGTGCTCTAATACTAAAAAAACAGATTCCGACTAAAATAAAAACATTGTTGTATCTGCTACTGAGCTCTTTCTATTGCATAATAACCATAGCCAAAAGAATGCTTGCCCTCTCCTTACTATAAAACAAGGATCCTTGTATCACCTTTTACCTTCTTAGATGTGTGTGTCTCGCTTGAGTCAACACGTTCAAACCCTTGCTGGCCTAATTCATGAGTTTAAATAATCGGTGTGTGACAGTCTCCATAAAGCAAATGAAGCGTTCTATCACAGCTCTTCGTGTGGACTGCTTCATTTAAAAGTCTGGTTGCTCACTAATCTGTTCACTCAGCATTTGGTTGGGTCAGGCATGTTGTTATAACGTAACAAGGTGAGCACTTTCGCAGTGGAAGTGCACAACGTGGTGTTAATTGTGGGATCCTGCTTTAGTGTAGCGCCTGCTCATTTTTGTTCAGTTTTATTGTCTCTCTAGGGAATTACTGCGGTGCCGGAACCTTTATTATATTTTGCCAGGAGCTGCCTCAAACTTAGAATCGATTTACCTGTGCACCTTGACCTTTGGGTATTAATCATTCGGATAACATGGATGAATTTGGATGAGTCTTTCACATCTGTAAAGCTTTGTGACTGCACGTATTGTAGATATTGGGTGGAAGTGTTGTGCTTTATTTAACATCAATAGAAACGTCCTATTTTGTTTTAATAAACTGTTTTGAATACGCCTATCATGTTTAGTCATTAACGGCCAAAGAGATTGGTCAATGGCATTACCTGCGATATGTTTACAGCTATGTAAAATCCTTGCTTATTCTGTACAGTCAGGATGTATCACATCCTTGTAAAATGAAGGAATTCTACACACAGGAGTATCGTATATTTATTAACAGCAAAGCTATAAAATAGAGCTTTATATTAGGCCAAGGACATAATGCATAAAAAAAACAAAACAAGTTGTGCCTAGTTTTTGATCTGTATATTTAAACAGAATAGAATTGTAGACGCACACGGCAGCTAACTTGCTCCCCCATGTTTGCACGAGGTTGGAGTCCTCCCCAGAGAAGTGCCAGAGTGACCCCCACCGCCATACGGTTAACTGTTCCGGTTATCCTGGGCCTGAGCATGTCTGGCCTCGGTCTCAGACCCAGCTGGGAGACACCCTTCTGAGGGCCACTTGAGTCAACACATTCAAATCCAAACCCAAACTCCCTCGCTGGCCTAATTCATGAGTTTAAATAATCAGTGTGTGACACAAAGTCTCCGTAAAGCAAATTAAGTGTTCTATCACAGCTCTTCGAGCGGACTGCTTTGTTTAAAAGTCTGGTTGCTCGCTATTCTATTCACTCAGCATAAATGGGGGGGTGGAATCCGCCAATCTAGGTCATCTAATTTAGTTGTTCTTCTGCATTTGTCTCCTTGGTGGGAAGAGGCCTTTTCCTGACTCTGCAGCTCTGCACTTTTTTCCTTTTTGCAGCGATGAGTTTAACCTTTTCTCTGTCCTAATGGCGCGCATGCCTCTCCGTCGGTCAAGGACTTTAACGCCATCTTTCTTATCGCAGCCTGGCTGCTCCTGTGTCTGTGTCTGTGTCTGTGTCTGTGTCTGTGTCTGTGTCTGTGTCTGTGTCTGTGTCTGGTTGGCTGGCTCACCTTGTGTATTAATAGCTGATGACCCGCTCTGGGTTTGGCCTTGATTTTGCGGGTAAGTGCTAACATGTCGATGAGCCACAGATGACTTTCACCACCTGTAGGGCAGGCGAGGGATGCGTTGAGGCATGAGAGGGAGGGGCAGACGTGGGCGTTCAGTGTCTCATAGGCCTGCATTTGGCGCTGGGGTGATTCTTAATGGGTTGCAATTGTCTTGATATAACCTGTTCACCCATAGTGACTAATAACGGAAATAAGCCATTATCCGTGTAACTGCTTCAGACCTTATTGTCTTCCCCCTGGACCGAGCAGATAACCAGTGCCCCAGTGAAGTGACAGTGTACAGCAGGAGATGCCATCGTTCGAATGAGAGAATAAAACCGAGGTCCTGACTCACTGCGGTCATTTAATATCCTGCATCACTTATCTCAAAGAATAGGGGGTTCCCCTGTGTCCCGGACAGATTTTGAAACTGGCTCTCTCCATATGGCCGCCTAATAATTCCCCAGTATGATTGCCTAATAAGCTCCACGTCATCTGTTGTATGGTCGGAGTTCTGGCACAAAAGGGCAGCATGGCTTCGGTGGTTGAGGTGAGTTCCCCCCACCTTCACTGCAAACGATTTGAGATCCTGAAAGGCGCTATATTAAGTGCAGTCTTCTCGTTGTTCCTTATCTTACCAGTTTAACTTTGACTAAACGGGAACCACCCATCCCTCACCCCCTCATGCATATTCCCCAGAATCCTCACACTTGGTCTGTCATAGAGGTAATGACCGCAGAGCAGATCAGTACAGGTCATACGTGGGTACGTTAGTCATTTCTGCAGTAGATTTCAACATGACCGAGCTTAGTGCCCCCAGAGCAAGCCAGCATTGAGGAGCTGAGAACCAAATGACCTATTCAAAGCCATTACGGTCTGTGTGTGATTTGGATAATAAGTAAAAAGTGAATGGAAATCACGTATGATTTCAGTATAATGTGAACTGCCTAGAGGAGCTGAATTTTATAACAAACCTATGTGAAAAAGGCACTTCCTCTTGGTGCTTTAAGATATTTAGTGCAATAAATGTAGGGGTGATGGTTCAGAATAAAAATTCCACTATTTTATAAAATTATAAGTGATAATATTTATTTTCAAAGCAGTAAATTATTAGAATAAAATATTGCCGTTGGTTTGTTCATTTTTCCTCTTGACTATTGTAAGGATTACAGTATTGGCCCAACACAAACACTAAATACTGGAGACCAATGGTCCCATTATGATGATTTTTCTAAATTGAGAAATTCCCAGATAGTTACTTTCCTTCGTTTCCATGCTGCCAGTCTGTGTTTGGTACTAAATTACAGTGTGTGTGCCTCAGATAAGAAGTGACATTAACCGGCAAGCGTCACCATCTGCTCCCCATTACTGAGGCACTCCTGACATCTTAGGGTGAATAATCCAGGGATTCCGCCCATGTTCCATCATCAGGCTGCCGGACAGCTGTGATGGGAATTTAGGTGGCCCGCGCTCTCCGCACCCTGCTCCGAGTAAAGGCCTCTGAAAAGAGCCGCCATTCCTGCCTCAGCTCCTGTGTGGCTTGACAGATGCAGGGTTGCTGTCAAGTGCATTCAATGCATCCAGTTATCCCATGAATAACAAATCTCGTACTTTGGGTAAACTGTCTGGGGGAGGCACACAGAAATGGGTTTTCCCTTCGGTATTAAATGTAAACATGCAGCTTTACTACTTTGGTATGGTTGGCACCAATTGGCCAGTCTTGTTTAGCTAAAGCAGAGGCAGAAATCTGGCACCATTTGGATTGGCTCAGTATACTAGGTACGGGCAGGAACAAACCATGCCTGCATGAATGCGATCCTTTCAACCTCTGTGTATCAGCGTGTGTTGTATCACGGGCCCTGTGAAGACGGGAGATACAGAGCATCTGTACATGTAAAATGGTTAACTGCTGAATAATTTACAATGGCTGGCAACGCAGAGATGAAAAATTTGATTAACTATAAAGTCTTGTTTTTTGATAGAGGTCTATGAAAGCATCACGTTTTCTGAATAGGATGCAGTCACTGCATTTTGAAGCGTGGCATTTCCTAAACTACCGAAGACGGTTTATATTGTGCAAGATTAGTGATAGAGATTGTGATATTGTGCAAGATTAAATTATTGTGCTTACATTCAGATCCCCTTTCTGGAAGGCAGGCTGTGTGATTCATTCCAGTGAGGTCCTCATTATCTGACAATGCATACATGAAATCCCCAGCTTCCTGGCCTTAATGCCCAGTCTGTTGCTGGTCGGAGCTTGGAGCAGCTAGCCCAGTCGTCATAAACAGGCTGGAGGCTCCTTAGGGCGTCACCGTGGCAATCTCCCAGGGGTCACCACTGGGCCCCTTTGGTTGGGGTTTCCCGCTATGCTGATGGGGCGAGGAGCAGGTGCAGACGGTATTTCCTAACAGCACACATCATCCTACTGCCGACAGCATTCCAAGTTTCCTCCTTAAAGACGGCCGTGTTTACTAGAGCTGTCTCCTTTCCCTTCTTTTCTATAGCTGGAATAATCCACTTAGAACTTGAATAGCTGCTAAGGGCTGATGTGAGCGGGCTAATTGTCTGCGTGGTGTGCCTGTTCTGTGTGGCCCACTGCCGAGATGAATGCTCTGAATTACAGGGATGGATAATGCTAATGTGCCATGGAGGGACTCACCTCCTGTCTCACATCACAGCGGCTGATATCCGTGCCTACGTACAGCTGGCAGGCTTTGCCTCTGCACCAACTGTGAGTCCGTCCTGGGACATGGCTGTTTCTGGCCAAGCCGAAACATTTACTTGAATTCATCATGGCCTAAAATCGCCCAGTGTACTCATGTTCTGTCTATCTTGTTGTACTTGATACAAGTTTAGTCATTCAAGCCTAGTCATTTAGTAATGTTGTCAGTACTTTTTATTGAGAATTAAATATTCCTTGGTCAATACCTGCTATTAGGTACTGTGATTTTAAATTTAACCAGAGGCAAGGTTCACATCAACTTATCGTCACAAGTTTTTGGTAACATTACCAGTTATTTTAGTTACCGACTGCCACGTACAGATGCATTTTTCTGTGGACAATAACCTTGCTTCTGGTTGCCCAAATTGTGCTCTATGGGCTGTATTGCGATTATCTGTATTGAAAACGCATCACACATGAAGGCTGTTAGTAAGTGGACATGCGAGACTTGTCGCGTTTGACCTCTATTCGAAGAACATGTCATTCTGATTAATTGCGTTAATTGCCAGTAATTTATTTTAGGTTTGCTCCTGACATTCTCACTTAGTAGTCCAAATGGCTTGTAAGGTCCCAAAACATTTGGTCATCCTGATTACCTGTTGCCATTGTTAATAAATACTTTTTAATTACCCAAATGTGAAAGACCAACTGTAGTATGAATTTTCATCCATAATCACATTTGGCATAACCAGAAACGGAGTTAGTTAATATAAAAGTGATCCCATTCAAGATTACATATCGAACGTGTTGGTTTGTCTAATAAGGAAAACTGTGCATATCTTGCTAGCTTAATGAGCTAAATATATTTTATAAGTAAATAAGTATTATTTTATAAGTGCACGGTGCCTGGTTTCAGTCAAAGAGGCGATGTCATGCTTACAGTGGTTTTATGAAGTACAGCACCTAAAAAAATCCCAATTTTGTTGTGAAATTCTGTCATGGTTAAATGCTAGTGGATGCAGTCTGCGTATTTGGTGAATTTCCTGCAGATCTGCATTAATCAGTACCAGCAAGCCAGTACTAGAGAGGAGAATGGCAAGAGAATAAATGTAGTCCTGCCTGACTGATCAACGCCCCCTTCATTTTTTTTATTTTATTTTTTTTGCTTATAGTCAAATTTTATCCTGTGCTTAATGTAAGACTGAAGTGTGTAGCCTTTGGAGGTGGGGTTAAGAGTGAAAGGCATGGTCTTGATGTGTTTGTCTTAAGCAAGGGACTGTGAAAGCCAGTGGTATTGGCACTGGATGTGCAGATAATATATCCTCAGCCTGAACAAATATTAAAGATTTTTAGAAATCCCATCCATTAGTCTCCACTAAGCTTTTCAGGAGATCTGATTTTGTTCTGTGTTAGGGGAGAGGATGTGGTGTGCTCTGTGTGATGGGGGTGCCATGTGGTGTGTTATGTTCCATGTTGGGAATGACTGATCACGAATGGGACTCTACTAACAAAAATGGCCTAATTTGATCCCGTTGGATGGAATGATCTAGACCCTTTCCATTTTAATCAACACTAATTCCACTTGTTAATTTTGAATTGCAAACCTGTCACTGATTGCAGCTTTTTTTTTTAAATCGCTGAGGTTAAGGCATGTCGGGCTAAGATCTAAATTTGGCAGAAATCTGCCTAGCAAAGACTTTAATTTCATATGGCTTCTAACACCATCCTGTATTTAAAAGCAATGTGAAAATGAAGTCCAGAAACATGAGATCAGATTTTCATTTTAGAGCTAGTGTTAATCACTTGGTCTGAGGCCCTCTGCAGTTTTTTTGAATAGGAGTTGTACAGTGCTCACAAGAACAAGCTTTGAATGAGGGAGATTTGGGAGGTAAACATGGTGAGTCTGACAGAGCCAGCGGTTTAACAGTGTCAGATTTCTGCTCAGTAATTGGCAAAGTTAAGAAAAAGTGGCCAATATTTGTAATCTGAGATTGAACAGCTGCAATGGGTTGAGCTTCAAGATGTACATTGCCTTATTCAGTTTATACCAAATATGAAAGAAAGGGTGAACGGGGAATACCACATTAGTGAGAGAAATTACTCTCCCATTGTCGATGTTTTTTTATACAGTTTGGAGGATTAAAACAGTCTAGAATTTTCTAATGCGCTATAACTTTGCTCTTGAAGCTAGTGACAGAACTGTCTTTTTGGTTACATCAAAACTTATTGATTCAAAATTCTCTATCTCTTATAGGGTTCAGAAAAATAAACCTTTTTCCTTTTTGTTTCAGGGTTTGGAGTCTGAGAGAAAGGAGGAGCCTTCCCTTCTTCCACGTGGTTGGATTTCCAGCTCGTACTAAAACTCCTAATCATGTGCATCCCGGGCACTGCATCCACAGACCCATGATGCCTTTCAGCTGGTCTGTGGCCAACAAGATCCATTTCCATTTCTACTGCAATGGCTTCACCTCCCCTTCTGCTGGTGCCAAGCTGCTTTCTTCTCTTCAGTAGGTCTAGGGCTGAGGAACTCCAAACGGGAGAGAAGATGGGATGGATAGAGCACAACACTGACATAATCCAAGGAGGGAAGAGATAAAATAACATTTTGTACTCAAATGAGAGACAATACTACAGAATTGATTCTCTTGTCAAAGGCAATTGAAGACCTAAGAAATAAGAAAATAGGGAATAACTTTGCGGGAGTGAAACTTCAAATAAAAGGGCGCCATGGCCTCGGATCCGCCATGACACCCAAGTGACAGAAGCGCTGAATCTGGAACATGTCAGCATACAATATGCTGAGAAACGGCGGCGGCACGGGCAATGGGGGCCAGCCCTGGGTTTTACGCTGGTCCAACCGCATCCGTCTCACCTGGCTGAGCTTCACGCTCTTCTTCATCCTGGTCTTCTTCCCCCTGATAGCCCACTATTACCTCACCACCATCGACGAGGCGGGCGGCCCCGACAAGCGCATCTTCGGGCCACGTCCCGGCGGCGAGCTGTGCGAGGTGAAGCATGTGCAGGACCTGTGCCGTATCCGTGAGTCGGTGAGCGAGGAGCTGCTGCAGCTGGAGGCCAAACGACAGGAGCTCAATGGCGAGATCGCCCGGCTCAACCTGAAGATCGAGGCCTGCAAGAAGAGCATCGACAACGCCAAGCAGGACCTGCTGCAGCTCAAGAATGTCATCAGCCAGACCGAGCACTCCTACAAGGAGCTGATGGCCCAGAACCAGCCCAAGCTCTCGCTTCCCGTTCGCCTGTTTCCCAGCAAGGACGACGCGGGGCTCCCCATGCCCAAGTCAGCCCGCAACTGCCGGCTTCACTCCTGCTTCGACTACTCGCGCTGCCCACTCACCTCCGGGTTCCCGGTCTACGTGTACGACACCAGCACCTACCCCTGGGGCGAGAATTTAGACCCACTTGTTAAGCAGGCCTTCGCAGCCTCCGTAAAAAGCAACATTTATGTAACTGACAACCCAAACATTGCCTGTCTTTATGTGGTACTCATTGGGGAGGTGCAGGAGTCTCCTTTTTCCTCTCCTTCTCTTTCTCCCTCCACCCTTGAGAAGCAGCTGCATGCCCTGCCTTACTGGAGAACCGACGGGCACAACCACCTGCTGTTGCACTTGTCCAGGAAGTCCATGACGCAGAACTTCCTGTACAACGTGACTACGGGCCGAGCAGCTGTGGCGCAGTCCGCCTTCCTGGAGCGCCAGTACCGCCCTGGCTTTGACCTTGTGGTGTCCCCTCTGGTCCACGCGCTGTCCGAGCCCAACTTCCTGGAGGTGCCCCCTCAGGTGCCCGTGAAGAGGAAGTATCTGTTCAGTTTCCAGGGGGAGAAGGTGGAGTCCCTGAGGAGTAGCCTGCAGGAGGGGCCGCCCCAATCCTTCGAGGAGGAGATGGAGGGCGACCCTCCAGCCGACTATGATGACCGAATCATTGGCACCTTAAAGGCGGTGCAGGACAGCCACCTGGATCAGGTGTTGGTGGAGTTCACATGCAAGAACCGCCCACGCCCCAGTCTGCCCACAGAGTGGGCTCTTTGCGGGGAGCGTGAGGAGAGGCTGGAGGTTTTGAAGGCCTCTACCTTTGCCCTTGTCATCATTCCTGGCGACAGCCTGCTGGTGGCATCTGCAGGCTGCGGCATGCGGCTGTTCGAGGCCCTGGAGGTAGGGGCCATCCCTGTGGTGCTAGGCGACCACTCCAGGATGCCCTACCATGACCTAATTAGCTGGAGTGAAGCCAGCATCATGGTGCCCAAGCCACGCATCACAGAGCTGCACTTCCTGCTCCGCAGCATTTCAGACAACGATCTTCTGTCCATGAGGCGACAGGGCCGCTTCCTGTGGGAGACATACTTCTCTACTGCAGAGAGCGTCTTCAGCACTGTCCTGGCCAGCGTGCGGACGCGCATTCAGATACCCGCTGCCCCAGTCCGAGAGGAACCCGCCCAGGAGATCCCCCACAAGGCAGGGAAAACGGCAGGGACCGACCCCAACATGGCCGACAACGGGGATCTGGACCTCGGCCCGGTGGAGACGGAGCCGCCGTACGCCTCGCCCCGCTACCTCCGCAACTTCACCTGCACGGCCGCGGACACCTACCGCGCCTGGAACCGTCCACCGGGGCCCTTCCACCTCTTCCCCCACACGCCCCTGGACCCCGTGCTGCCTTCAGAGGCTAAGTTCCTGGGGTCAGGGACAGGTTTCCGGCCCATCGGAGGTGGCTCAGGGGGCTCTGGGAAGGAGTTCCAGGCAGCTCTGGGCGGGAACGTCCCGCGGGAGCAGTTCACGGTGGTAATGCTAACCTATGAGCGGGAAGAGGTGCTGATGAACTCTCTCGAGAGACTCAATGGATTGCCATACCTGAACAAGGTGGTGGTGGTCTGGAACTCCCCGAAACCCCCCTCAGATGACCTCCTCTGGCCAGACATCGGCCTTCCAATTGTGGTATGCTTTCATTTAACCCAGAATGCTTCAATACAGTTTAGCCTTTGAACATCTGGCTCAAGCTTAAAGTTATTGCGGTACTTAATTAGTACTAGTAAAATGTTCTCATCTATAGCTAAGTAATATAAGTAACACGCTTTTGGCACACATTTTTTTTTTAATTAAGCCGTTACTTGAAAATCTCTATGAGGCGGAGGAAGAAGTGAATTACCTTCTAATGAGCATAACCATCTACCATTGGTTAATTAGACTTTATCAAATGACTAATAGTGGGCTGGGCTAAAATGGATTTAGAAATACCCCTCGGCAGCACTGAAGCAAGACAGTTCTGGGATGTAAAGCGTTTCTAGAGCCAGCCATGCCCCTCGAGAGTGGAGTGGAAGGGCGGAAGGAGGGAGGGAGGTAGGAAACTGCTGCTTCTCAGAGACAGGGACGGGACACGGCCTAGTGCCAAGAACTGCGCTCTTTAATTGTGTAACCAAAATATCACTGCTGATAAATCAGTGAAGTTGTTTTATTGGCTCGACTCTTCTCTCGTTTCAAGTTATGACTAGGCAGTTGAGTGTGATTGGATTAGTCACGTAGGTTCAGTTTAATTTCCAAAATAAAGTGAGCATGATTGTCAGTGGAATTTGTATATCGTATGGGTGTATAATTTCGTTGTTATGGATTTTTCAACATACAGTGCATCCGGAAAGTATTTGCAGCGCTTCAGTTTTTATGTTACGGCCTTATTCCAAAATGGATTAATTTCATTATTTTCCTCAAAATGCTACAAACAATACCCCATAATGACAACGTGAAAGAAGTTTGTTGGCAATCTTTGAAAATTTCTTAAAAATAAAAAACGGGGAAAAATTCTCATGTACATAAGTATTTACAGCCTTTGCTCAATACTTTGTTGAAGCACCTTTGGCACCAATTACAGCTTCAAGTCTTTTTGAGTACGATGCTACAAGTTTGGCACACCTATTTTTGGGCAGTTTCTCCTATTCTTTGCAGGACCTCTCAAGCTCCATCAGGTTTCAGATCTCTCCAGAGATGTTCAGTCGGGTTCAAGTCGGGGCTCTGGCTGGGCCACTCAAGGACATTCACAGAGTTGTCCCTAGCCACTCCTTTGTTATCTTAGCTATGTGCTTA